>JAQQXO010000219.1:7500-30000 GCA_029852735.1 Persea americana | reverse complement strand
ATAATATCCAAATACCAAATCCGTTCTCTATGTGACCTATGAGAAGGAGAAGAGGTTGTTGGGAAGATCAAAGAAAGAGCTTGTTCTTCCTCCGTAAAGAATTCTTCCAAGAACTCCGAACCTAATCTTTTCAAAAAAGCACGTATCGTACTTTTATGTTTACGAGACAAAGTTCTAGCACATGAAAGTCGAAGTATATACTTTATACGATACAAACTCTGTTTTTTTGAGGATCCACTGTGATAATGAGAAAGATTTCTGCATATCCGCCCAAATCGATTGAGAATCTCAGAATCTGACAAATCGGCCCGAAACGGCTTACTAATGGGATGCCCTGATACATTACAAAATTTTGCTTTAGCCAATGATCCAATCAGAGGAATAATTGGGACTACGGTCTCGAATTTCTTAATAGCAGTATCTATTCGAAACGAATTCTCTAGCATTTGACTCCTTATCACCGAAGAGTTTAGTCGTACACTTGAAAGATAGCCCAGAAAATAAAAGGGATGATTATATAATTGCTTTATATGGATCCTGGCCGGTTGAGACCACAAGTCAAAATGACATTGCCAAAAGTTGACAAGGTGAGATTTCCATTTCTTTATCAGAAGATGAGCCCCCCTTGAAGCCAGAATCGATTTTCCTTGATATCTGACATAATGCATAAAAGGGTCTTTGAACAACCCTAGGGTTTTCTGAAAATCGTTACAAAGCACTACTACAAGATATTCTATTTTTGCATAGAAATGTGTTCGCTCAAGAAAGGATCCAAAAGATTTTGATCGTAAATGAAAGGGTTGTTTACGGAGAAAAATGAATATGAATTCACATTCATATACATGAGAATTAGAGAGGAACAAGAAGAATCTTTGATTCTCTTTTGAAAAAAGGGAAATGGAATTTTTTGAAGTAATGAGACTATTTGAATTCCAATACTCGTAGAGAGAGAGTCGCAATAAATGCAACGAAGGAGTATCTTGTATCCAAGAGTGAAGGGTTTGAACCAAGATTTCCAGATGGATGGGGTGGGGTATTAGTATATCTGACACATGATTTAAATGTGATAACTTGTCCTCGAAAAAGGGAAATATTGAATGAATAGATCGTAAATTATGAGATTTTGCTATTTCTTTTTCTTCTAGGGAAGATACCAATCGCAGCGAGAATGGAATTTCCACAACGACTGCAAAACCCTCCGATATCATTTGAGAATCAAAATGATTGTTGTGCCCAACGAATCGATTTTGATTAGAATCATTAACCGAAATAATCAAACGATTCTGTTGATGCATTCGAGTAATTAAACGTTTCACAATTAGTGAACTGGATTTATTGTCATGATCTAAATTTTCCACCGGTTCATAAAGAATCGATCCATTTAAAGCATGACCATGAGCAAGCGCGTAGATATATTCCTGAAATAGAAAGGGATATAGGAAGTATTGTTGCCGAAATCCATCCATTTCTAAATATCCTTGTAGTTCCTCCATTTCCATTTGAAATTACACTTGAACCAAATGGGCGATTTCTTGAGTTATCAAATAATACATAGTACGATACGGTCAGAACAAGGTATATAGTAAGAAAAGAATAGATACCCCGGAGCCAGAAAGGACAATCAACGGATCCTATTTCCATCCAATTTATTTATGTTCGTTATAGTTACAAGAGATGGTTAAAAATCCTTTATTTTTACAACCCGATCACTCTTTTGACTTTGGAATAATGAATTTTGATCAGTATACCGTTTCTTCTACACATTCGTCTCCACTACATAATAGAGAACATAATAGAGAATAGTTAGGATTCATGAAAAAAAAGGAATTGATGATCCACTCACAAGAGAACCCTTTCCCACATCAGGCACTAATATATTTTTAACGTCTAATTAGATCGGGTAATCATTCGAATTAAGAACAAACAGAAGCTCGTTGCTTTTGGTTTCCCTATAATTGGAGCTATAGGGCTCTATCCATTTATTCACTCGACCCAACTTGAATTGATTTGACCCCTTTCCAAGAAAAGAATCAAAACAAGATTTTGTATCGATCCGTTAAGGATGAAGTATTCTAAGAGTTCTCCATTGATACGACATGCTGTTTTTTCCTTTCATTCCCTTTCAGGATCAGTCGTGGTCTTACAAACTCTACCAATGGTATGGACGAATCCGTTGCTTCATCAAAATGTGTAAAAGACCATAGCCGCACTTAAAAGCCGAGTACTCTACCGTTGAGTTAGCAACCCATATAAATAGGGTGTGTAGATACGATCGGAATAAAAAATAAATAAAGAGATTCGATTGCCCGACCTCGTCAAAACATTGAACTAGCAACAGATCAAAAAGAAAGATTTGATGATCAATTGTGAACATAAAAATGAACAGAGATCAGATGAAAATACAACAGATTCTGGGATAAATTATAGAGAAAATCTAAATAGATGTAAAAATTTATAGACTACCCATACTCTATTTTTTTTTTTTCATTATATTAACTAAGATACTTCTTGTGTCACAACGAAATTGACGAACCCATCATTTGAGTGAAATAAAGAAACAAACTTATGAAATGTGGATAAATAGATCTATTTATCCACGATCGAATTATATTTGTTCGATACACCATTGTCAATATGAATTGAATGTTGAGAAAACCAATTCAATAAATAAAACAAGGACTTGTGTTGGAGTGACACTACAACATAGATAAGGGATGAAGTATGAGTGGGGAAATAAATAAGGAATTCCGGTAGGAAAAAAATGTCGGGTTTATTCAATATTTATTCAATAGAGGTACAATAAGCAAGATTGACCTTTTGTTTGTTGGTGGAGTCCCAACGAAAACCATCTGATTGATGGTAATCCCATAATTTCCCAGTTATTTCATCTATTCACTCAATCTTTTTTCTATCTGTCTCATATCAAGAGAAGATCTTTTTTTTTTATAGTTCTATGATACGGGGTCATGTGAGAGCAACAATGAATAGAGAATAGAGAAAAAAAATAAGGAATGGTGGAGAAACAATTAGACAAAGCTAGATACTGGGCACCCCCCCCCTTTTTTTTTATTTCATTAATTTCATTTGATTAATTCGAAATTCCTTAAATACCTCCGCCTTCTTTGAAATATCATGAACAGTTCCTGTAGGTTGAGCGCCTTTTTCAAGGAAATATAGAATAGCGGAAACATTTGAATAAGTTTGGTTCTTTATCGGATCGTAAAAACCCACTTTACGAAGATCTCTTCCCTCTCTTCGGGATCGAACATCAATTGCAACGATTCGATAGATGACTCATTGGGATAGACATAAATGAACAACCCCCCCTAGAAACGTATAAGAGGTTTTCTCCTCGTACGGCTCGAAAAAGAATGATTCGAATTTATGTATTGTAGTGGCAAATAGATCCACAAAATCATCAATTAGACTATGATTTGAGTCATTTTTTTTTTGTTCTTCCTTCCTGAAAAAAAAAAAAAAAAAAAGAAATCTCATTCGTACTCATAACTCAAGTTGGGTCATTCTCAAAGAGCTCGAAGGGAAATCCTTAGACATTTATTGAGCCGTCTCTAACCTCTTTTGTTTGTCTCGCCTAGAATCGATTTTATTTCTTCCCCATTCTGATCTAGTTGTTGAGACAATTGAAAACGGTGTTTCCTTGTTCCGGTATCCTTTATTTTATCTTTGCTTTGAATCCTTGGGTTTAGACATTACTTCGGTGATCCTTAATTGTTTCAAAAGGGTAGCAACATACCTTTTGTTATTTCGTTCTATGGAAACGATTGATTCCCCTGTGATACACTTTTGATCGGAATTGGTAAAACTATTTCGACAAATTCATTTTACTTTTTTTTTTTTACTTGTTCGAACTTGATCCTTTCAATTTCTATACCGAAGATATACTTACGAAGTTGTTCCAACTTATTGATTGGCATTAACCCTAGATCCTTCTCTCTGCTAAATGAACCAATTCTTTATGCTCGAGCTCCATCATGTGCTATATTATAATTATATTATTTTATTACAACCCCAAAATTGGGGTCCTAGTGGAATAGAACAAACTATGTCGAGCCGAGAGCATCTTCTTTGATATATAAAATGGTGGGTACAAGAATCCACAGCCGATAATGTCCTTCAAGTCGCACGTTGCTTTCTACCACATCGTTTCAAACGAAGTTTTACCATAACATTCCTCTAATTTTGGACCGGTATGGAATTGATTCAATATGGAATCATGAATAGTCATTGGCTCAATCGGTATATAGTATATGAAGTCCTCCATACTTTCATTTTCATAGATGGATCTGGAGAAGTCTCAGCAAGAATATAATTATACCCCATATTTTATTAGAAGAATGAAACACATTTATAAAAAACACGAAGAAATGCGTTGCTTAACACTTCTTTACATCTTCAACAGATTGTTAGGGATGATGAATCATGAAAGATCCAATTCTTTCTCAAACAACTAAAACTAAAGAAGGGTCTTTAATTAGATTACCGATACCGGAACAGAATGAGTCATTAACCAAATAAGCTATTCCAATGACCGGGAAAGATCGCAAGTGACTCGATAGGATAGATTCACCAATGTCACACTTCTTCGAGTAGAAAGAATTTATAAGGAATCATAAAAAACAATTTCAAGAATTTCCTACTTCGACATCATTACTGGAAATAAGTTTTCCAGTAAAGACTGAATTGAATCTCTAAATCCATCAACAAGTCGGTACAACGAGGATCTAAAAATGTTTAGCAGATATCTGATTAATTAAATCAGACGCGAATTTGATCATCATAAGAGACCTCTATGTTTCCTTTCCGATTGAATCATCAATAATTTAAACCAGATAAATGGGTCAAGAAACAAATCCAATTGTTTTGTTTTCTTGGGGATGGATAGAAGGGGCTCATGAAAGAAAAAATGAAGGTCGGTATTCTTTCAGGTATTCTTTCATCTGATTGATAAAATCAGAATCGTAGGAGTCTGATTTTATCGTATTCATCAGATACACCAAACAAGTGTTACCGGGGGTAATCGTGGGTATTTAAGGGATCGCAGATCTTTTTCGCCAAAACTGAAACACCGGTGTCACTGATCACTGAAATAGAACAATAACAATACATATAGGCATGGTTCATTTTCTACAGATTTTTCCTTACTTCAGATTCAGGAATCTTTCCATAAAGTAAAGTGAATGTATGAATCTCCCCCCTCCCCCAATTGATCGCTACATTGATTTCCAATTATTCATTGGAGCCAAATCAAATACAAAATAAAAGAAATTAGGTCCAAAGAAAATAATCTGTTCCGTATTGAATTTTCTTGTTTGTTAATAAGATCCGGATGACAAGGGTCTTAAAATTGATACCTTCCTTTCCTTTGCGGATTAACTCATATCGACACGAATTCCATGGGGATCATGAATCATATCCAAAGCCAATTTAAAAGGATCTTCTTATGGGATGCTATCCTGTCTTGTATAAGTACAAAGCAAAATGGGTTCATATCAATTCGTTGTTACTATTTTGTTTGATTTTGTCCCACCCCAGTCTCAGGAGCTTTAATTCCAGCGATGGAATTAATACCAAGAACCCCCCCGTTTTTTAGGATTCAGGATCCACATAGAATTAGTCATTTTGTCTACCCTATCTTTATTTATATTTACTTTAGGGAAGGTAGAGACTTCTCTTTTATTTCGCATTTCGACTCAGAATGCATCATGTGAGAATCCAAATATCATAGATATGGGGCATAAAGTTTATCCAAATGACTAACTAACCTTCAATATGAATATGGGCGAGGGGGCGAACATACGCTGAATGGCCCACCCAGTTTTTTTTTTTGAATTTCACTTTGATCTTTGTTCCCATCCTACCTATATCAAAAAAGATATTTATTTCCATCCACATGTCATTGATACTCGATCCGTTTGTTTGTGAGAAACAAAATCGAAAGGGAAGATATGATTCTATAGAAGAATCATTAGAAATCACAAAGAAAGATTGGATCACATTGTATCCAACATTACACCCTTAAACAGAAGATTCTTAAAAAGAACAATCTTTGTTATGATAGAATTGGTCTGGGACGGAAGGATTCGAACCTCCGAGTAACGGGACCAAAACCCGTTGCCTTACCACTTGGCCACGCCCCATTTTTATTTCTATTCGACACCGATAAACACTAATATCGGTATTGGTTGTTCGTCAATTCCAGCCCCAATATCTATTGAATTGGTTGTTGCTATGATTCTACACATGTAGATGTAGAATCAAATGAATTTATTGATCATTACATATAATTCAATTAAGATATTGTATGTAAGGTATGATTCCTTCTATTCTCATTTGAGAATTGAAGGATTTTTGATTGAGGGAGTTCAAAGAAAAAGAAAGATTTTGCGGCCTACTTTCCCTTCTTTCTTCATTTTCCCCTTATATCAATAACCCAATAATAATGAAATTTTCTCCAAGAACAAAATGTTTGTTATGCTTAATATCTTTAGTTTGATCTGTCTTAATTCTGCCCTTCATTCGAGTAGCTTTTTCTTCGCCAAATTGCCCGAAGCTTATGCTTTTTTCAATCCAATCGTAGATGTTATGCCAGTCATACCTGTGCTCTTTTTTCTCTTAGCCCTTGTTTGGCAAGCTGCTGTAAGTTTTCGATGAGATCTTTAATACTGTCTTAGAAACATTCATGATTTATTCGATAAAAAAAAATTCTATTCTTAAGAATTGATAAGATCAGATAATGAACCCTCGACTCAAACATGGAAATTCTTTTGGATAACCGAGATGAATCGGAATCACCTCATTTCTTCATTCCTTCTGGGGGTCGAAGACCCTATGTATGGTCCCTACAATACCTAATTGTAGGTATGAGAGATCATTTTGTTAACGAAAGAATCAGAATCTTATTACAAATTCATTCCTGCAAATTCCTTATGTTTTCTAGAAACCGCTTCTTTTCTTGGTGTCAAAACGGAATATGTGGTACAAAAATGGAGAATCTATTCCCTATTTCCCCCAAAATGATCTTGGAGATTGTGTAATGCTTACTCTCAAACTCTTCGTTTACACAGTAGTGATATTCTTTGTTTCTCTCTTCATCTTCGGATTCCTATCTAATGATCCAGGACGTAATCCTGGACGTGATGAATAAAAAAAATCAGGGGTTTTTCCTTGCTCGATTTCTTAATTTTCTTAGGATTTTCTTTCTCCATTCCATACATTTAACTATGAGAAAGGGGGTTAGAGATTTTTTCGAATTCGAAAGGGAAATATCAAAAGTGATCAGAAGAAACGGAGAGAGGGGGATTCGAACCCCCGGTACAAATAATTCGTACAACGGATTAGCAATCCGCCGCTTTAGTCCACTCAGCCATCTCTCCCAATTTTAAAAGGATAATTCATATGTAAAAGTTTTTCCTTATCTTTCTTTATTCTATAAATATAGACGAATTTGATCAATCATCAATTCCCTTTAGATAATGATTCGAAACAGATATCTCCAATAGAAAGAGTCCCTCTTTGATTTCGTCCGAAAAGTTCTTTCTTTTATTCCCCCGGCCTGGCCAGTACCTAGCCAGGCCATTCCTTGTTCCAATGAATCATAGATCAAATGATTTATTTGATTTGAAAACGAAAATGCTTGTTATTGAAGCAGCAACAAGGCTATTTCCATTCCTATGATAGGAGTGTCATTTCTTATTATGTTTTTCCTTTTCTCGATTTACTTAAATGGAATAAAAAAAACATATTTTTTTCTATTATAATAGAACTCATATATTTCTTCAAAGAACATGTTTGAACCTGAACCCTTGAGTCCACAACCAAAACAATAGGATTTTTCACTCGATCCAATCGACCCGAATTCATAAGATTTGGCAGTTGAATGAATAGGAAAAGGAGTAGCTTCGAAAAAGAAAAATGGAGCTCTGGATTCTTGTACAACTCAACTCA
The DNA here is from genome assembly GCA_029852735.1 of Persea americana. Classification (NCBI taxonomy): domain Eukaryota; kingdom Viridiplantae; phylum Streptophyta; class Magnoliopsida; order Laurales; family Lauraceae; genus Persea; species Persea americana. The sequence continues at coordinate 22,035 of JAQQXO010000219.1, read as the reverse complement.
TTTTTATGTTCCGACTTCAATGGCTCTTTCGGGCCGGGACTATCAGTAACGGCTCCCCGATAAAAGCTTGTTATTGAAATGAACCTCCTTCTCCTATTTTATCAAGTCTCCCCGTCAGAGCACAACATGTCAGCACCCCAATTTTCATGATTCTGATCCTATCTTGATTACGTTTCACGCCCTTGTTCGACAAATGGCCCGCCCGTATACAATAATTATATTGTAGCGGGTATAGTTTAGTGGTAAAAGCGTGATTCGTTCTATTAACAAGTGAAATAGATAAGGGATCTTTCGTTTGATTCCTATTCTGATCAAAAACTTTATTTATTAAAAGGGCATTAATCCCTTACCTCTCAATGCCACATTTGAGGAAGAATATACATTCTCGTGATTTGTATCCAAAAGTCAAGTCAATTAGAAATTGACTAACAAAATTGGATTATGGAATTGCGAAGCATAATTTTTTTTTTAAGTTGGATCAACCATTCCAATTGAATGAGTATAAGTAAGGGATCCATGTATGAAGATACAAAAGTCTATTTCTAATCGTAACTAGATCTTTCATTTTTTTTTAGGGGGAGATTGAAGCCAAATAGCTATTAAACGATGACTTTGGTTTACTAGAGCCATCGACATATTGTTTCAGCTCGGTGGAACAAAAAAATTCTTTTCTTCAGGATTCTTGCAAGTACAAATAGGGAACGAAGTAACTAGAAAGATTTGTGAGAATCCTCCCCTTTCTAGAGGGATCATCTAAAAAGCAAGTCATTTGGGGTGCATTCAGACGAAAAGGCTGACATAGATGTTATGGGCCAAATGGATTTCTTTGAATTCAGATTTGCTATGACTCCCTTTTCCCATACATCGTAAATTTTTTCTTTTTTTTTTTTAGTTTTTTTTATGTCTTAGATTTGGGAATCCCATAAAGGAGCCGAATGAAACCAAAATTTCATGTTCGGTTTTGAATTAGAGACGTTAAAAATGATGAATCGACGTCTACTATAACCCCTAGCCTTCCAAGCTAACGATGCGGGTTCGATTCCCGCTATCCGCTTCATATTAATTATTATAATACATGCTTTTGATATGTCCCTAAAATATTTCTTTCACATACAATCCTATTCTTTTTTTTATAGGAGATAGGAAAGTCAGAATGTGAAAGAAATCGGAATGAAAAGCGTCCATTGTCTAATGGATAGGACAGAGGTCTTCTAAACCTTTGGTATAGGTTCAAATCCTATTGGACGCAATTTATTTCCATCTATTTTTGTAGATTGCTATGTCAAGAAACATATTTTGAATGATTCGAATCGGGGCCATTTCTCAACGATTCGTCTTGTACTTAAGAGTGATCAATTTCTTTATTTTTGTTCCTGAAGTAGAAACAGTTCTATCTGTTCCGGAATAGCTTCCTTCAAAAGGGCTTCCGCTTGCGCGGTAAATGTCTTGGTAGAAGATATGATTTCTTGGACCTGAGGTTTATTTGTTTTTAAGTAGGTACGTAAGCTGAACGAGAAATTTCTTTACCTGTCCAATTTCTAACGGATCAAGATACCCATTCGCTCCAGTATAAATAGTAACTATCTGTTCTTCCACCGTGAGAGGGGCTGCTTGGGATTGTTTGAGCAACTCGCGCAATCGTTGACCTCTTGCCAATTGATTCTGAGTGGCTTTATCGAGATCAGAAGCGAATTGTGCAAAGGCTTCTAACTCTGCGAATTGAGCCAGTTCCAGTTTCGATTTGCCGGCTACTTGTTTCATGGCTTTAATTTGAGCTGCAGATCCTACTCTCGAGACAGAAATACCCACATTAATGGCAGGACGGATTCCGGCATTGAATAGATCAGCGGATAAGAATATTTGTCCATCTGTAATGGAAATCACATTAGTAGGGATATAAGCCGAAACGTCCCCAGATTGAGTCTCAACTATTGGTAAAGCGGTCATACTTCCTTCACCTAAACGAGAACTTGATTTAGCGGCTCTTTCCAAAAGGCGTGAATGCAAATAAAAAACATCTCCTGGATAAGCTTCGCGACCGGGCGGTCTTCTTAATAGAAGAGACATTTGACGATAAGCTTGTGCTTGTTTGGAGAGATCATCATAAATTATTGAAGTATGTCGTTCACGGTACATAAAATATTCAGCCAGAGCCGCTCCTGTATAAGGAGCGAGGTATTGTAATGTAGCAGGTGAATCCGCCGTTTCGGCTACCACAATAGTGTATTCCATTGCGCCTCGTTCCTGGAAAGTGGTCACTACCTGGGCCACGGAGGATGCTTTTTGACCAATAGCTACATAAACACATATTACATTTTGCCCCTTTTGGTTGAGAATAGTATCTGTGGCTACTGCTGTTTTTCCGGTCTGTCTGTCCCCAATAATTAATTCTCGCTGACCGCGTCCTATAGGGATCATCGAATCAATAGCAATAAGTCCCGTTTGAAGAGGCTCATATACGGAACGTCTCGAAATAATACCTGGAGCAGGAGATTCGATTAACCGAGATTCAGAAGCTGAAATTTCACCTCTCCCATCAATGGGTTTAGCCAGAGCATTTATAACACGACCCAAATAAGCCTCACTAACGGGTATCTGAGCAATTCTTCCTGTTGCTTTTACAGAACTTCCCTCTTGTATCATCAAACCGTCACCCATTAATACAACGCCAACATTATTTGATTCCAAATTCAGAGCAATGCCTATTGTACCCTCTTCAAATTCTACTAATTCCCCTGCCATTACTTCATCAAGACCATGAATACGAGCAATGCCGTCGCCTACCTGAAGTACTGTGCCGGTATTCACAATCTTGACTTCTCTATTATATTGTTCAATACGTTCACGGATAATATTACTAATTTCGTCGGCTCGAATGGTTACCATTAGTGTCTCTTAATTCTTTTTCGGAAACAAAGAAAAAAAAAAAAAAATAATGCCTACAGTAGAAGGGCTAATCAGTTACTTCTTTCATGGCCCCGAGCATGCCAATATTAGCACCGATGGTGCGTAAATGTAACTCGCTGTTTGAACAACTATTCAGAGTTCCTAGAGCTCCTTGTAAGGCTTGTTGGAAAACTCGTTGTCGCACCTGATTAATTGCTCTTTGTTGTTCAAAATGAATGGTTTCATTTTTGTAATTTTCTAATCGTTCCAAATTCTCATAAGTGGCATTAATCAAATTCCATTTTTCTCGTTCTATCTCAGAGTATCCATTCACTCGAAACTCATCTGCTTCTATTTCCACTTTCCGTAAGCGAGCCCGGGCTTTTTCGAGCTGCTCAATGGCTCCTTCACGTAGTTCTTCTGAATTTCGAATAGTACTCAAGATCCTCTGTTTTCGATTATCTAATAAATCACTTAATGAAAGTAGATTATCTTCCCATTCATTTCACAACTTCACTTCCATGATCTCTTCCCGAACCAAACATGAATCTTTCGATTCATTTGGCTCTCACACTCAGTTACTTAATGGGTCATTCCATCTATTTTAATGTAATGAGCCTACCCTCTCTTCTCTGTTCGTATTCCAAGATATCAAAACTGATATGATACGAGACCAGAATATTCGGAGGACTCTTCCGACCCGACAAAAAATCTGTCATTGTCAGCAAAGTTGTTTCTTTTTTTTTTGTTTTCTTCAAATCCAAAAAATTCTTCTTATTTTAGACATAGGTCATCGATTCAACATTGGATAAAAAAGGGCGAGACACCTATTTTTACAGTAAATGGTTCAAATCATTTTATCGATATGAGTGTTCTATATCGGATAAATTGCCAACTATTCATTTTTTCGAAACCATCTCCGTACTAACGTAGTGGTAGAAAGAGTACCATGTTGTGCCTGGACTTCAAACGGTTTCGCTTTAACCATGTTAAAGGTCCCACATTATTGGCTGATAGAGAATCAAAGTTGATTTACCAATAAGTTACGAAATGCTATGGTTCTTACATATGATTTCTTAATTTATTCAGAAGTAATTCGTCGAGATCGTGCACCTTTCTTTCCTATTTATAACTTTCCCATTCAAAAAAAAAAAAGGAAAGTGCAGCCGGTTGGATCCAGCCTATTCTTGAAATACACAACTCGCACACACTCCCTTTCCAAAAAAGATCAATACACCAAGCACTACACTTAGATTTATTAGATTTGTTGCTAAAATATCGGTATTAAACCCGAAACTCCCAGCGGATGGCCAGTGACCAAAGGAAACGAAAGAATCGGTTACATCTTTCATATGCTTTTCTCTTATAGATAGGACCAACAAAATGGAACAGAGTTCTTTTTGTATCACTTCGCCCCCTTTGTTTTGGATTGATTTATTTTTATTAATTTCCTTATTATAAATATGAATAGATTCATTTTAATAAATATTTTTCTTTATTATTATTTCCATGGAAATTCTCAATAATCTATTTATTTAGTCCCAGGTTTCATGTCAATTACGAAATACCTCGTTTGTTGTTTGTTGCAACACTTCCTAAAAGTAAAAAAGAGTTTCCATTAAGAACGGAAGGGAAGAAAGCAAGTGGGTCTGCTATGCTAATTCCTCATCCTCAAATCACTCCATCCCCGGGGGTATTGTCTCAACGAAGAAGTGATTGTAGGAGTTAAGTTTGGATATAATTCGGCAAGGCAAGCCCGCGGCAATAAAATAGGAAAAGAAAATAAATATTTATTTTTCACATTTATAGGATTAAACAAAAGGATTCGCAAATAAAAGCGCTAATGCCACGACCAGTCCGTAAATCGTTAAAGCTTCCATAAAAGCCAGACTAAGCAATAAAGTACCTCGTATTTTACCCTCTGCTTCTGGCTGTCTCGCGATACCTTCTACGGCTTGGCCCGCAGCAGTACCTTGACCAACTCCAGGTCCAATAGAAGCAAGTCCCACAGCCAATCCAGCAGCAATAACGGAAGCGGCAGAAATCAATGGATTCATATTAAGTTCCTCGCACCAAAAAAAAGAAATGGTTAATGATACAATCAACCGATGAATTATTACTTCATTATTCCATCACTTAAGATCTATCCGAAAAAAAAAAAGAACTAAGAACTCTGAATTGAAATAATAATATTACTGAATCATCAGAGCTACTTCGATATCTCGTTTTTAGTTTCTATCCGTGGAGTCTTTGTAAATCTATATGATTCCAGTTCTTCCATTTCTTTGTTCCGAACCATTCCATTCTTTCAATTCTTCGCTCTTTCTCTTCTATATGCATGCTTGACTTCATTTGTTTATTCATTCAATCCACAGTCACAGATAAAACGGAAGGGCTTGCATTGGAATCCGTCTAAATTCAGTGGGATGGGAAATAATATATATGGATAGCCCATATATAACTAGTGAATATCTAATATCACATATACATTGTTTCTTTAATAACGTAAACCATCCGTATCTTCTATTGAACCGGATTCTAGAATCATTCTTCGAAACATATACAGGGATTGGCTTAGAGCCCTTACATATACCCAGCTCGACCCCCCTTACTTTTTTTTAATTCTCTAATATCATACATTTTTTTTTTGCTCCTATTCTAGATCGTATATACCGGTATGAGTTGGGATAAGCTTTTTTTTAAGACCATTTCGGAAGCTAGTCAATGATGACCCTCCATGGATTCACCTATATAAGCTGCGGCTAAAGTTGCAAAAATAAGAGCCTGAATCCCGCTTGTGAATAATCCAAGGAACATGACAGGTATAGGAACCACCGAAGGTACTAAAGAAACAAGAACAACAACTACTAATTCATCCGCTAATATATTCCCGAAAAGTCGAAAACTAAGTGATAAGGGTTTTGTGAAATCTTCTAGGATGTTAATTGGTAAAAGTATTGGAGTTGGTTGAATGTATTTACCGAAATAACCCAATCCTTTTTTGGTAAGACCCGCATAGAAATATGCCACTGACGTAGGTAAAGCTAAAGCAACAGTAGTATTTATATCATTCGTGGGTGCAGCTAACTCTCCATGCGGTAACTGTATGATTTTCCGGGGTAAAAGGGCACCTGACCAGTTAGAAACAAAAATAAATAGGAACATAGTTCCAATAAAGGGAACCCAAGGACCATATTCTTCTCCAATCTGAGTTTTGCTCAAGTCTCGAATGAATTCGAGGACATATTCGAAGAAATTCTGACCGTCGGTTGGAATGGTTTGTGGATTCCGAACAGCTATAGTGGCTGAACCTAATAAGATAGCAATTACAACCCAAGAAGTGATAAGTACTTGGGCATGGACTTGGAAACCCCCTATTTGCCAATAAAAATGTTGGCCTACTTCCACATCGGATATATCGTATAACACTTTTAGTGAGTTGATGGAACAGGGTAAAACATTCATATTGCCCTCTGACATAAATGGAACTTAAAAAGGAATTATTTTGATTCAGCCATCTCGTATCTCTTTCTCAACTCGTCTACTTTGAATCAATCGTATATTTCGGATCCCAAGTGATCACATAATATCCCCAGTGATTTTGATCTCTTTTTTGAGACTCAGGGATAGTAACCGATTCAATCAATTTATGGAGTTTCCAAAGTCATTGACTTATCCTATTATTAATCAACAATTTCTTATATAGCTAGAACCGCCCTCACAAATTGCGGATACTAATTTGTTAAGAATCAATCGGATTGAAGCTATAGCGTCATCGTTCGCTGGAATCGGAATATTTGCGAGATCCGGGTCACAATTTGTATCGATTAAACAAATTGTTGGAATCCCCAAAGTGAGACATTCTCGAAGAGCCGTATATTCTTCTTGCTGATCAACGATGATTACAATATCGGGTAACCCCGTCATATATTTGATCCCGCCCAGATAGGTTTGCAAGTGAGATAATTGCCTCTTCAACATTGCTACATCTCTTTTCGGGAGACAATTGAGTTTCCCCGTATTTTGTTCCGATCTCAAGTTCCTGAACCTATGAAGTCTCATTTCTGTAGTGGACCAATTCGTTAACATACCACCGAGCCATTTTTTATTAACATAATGACACCGAGCCCTTATTGCAGCTGATGCTACTGAATTGGCTGCTTTATTTTTGGTACCAACTATTAAGAAGTGTTTTCCTATACTTGCTGCATCAAAAACTAAATCACAGGCTTCTGACAAAAAACGAGCAGTTCGAGTAAGATTTGTAATATGAATACCCTTACGCTTTGAAGAGATGTAAGGTGCCATTCTAGGATTCCATTTCCTAGTACCATGGCCAAAATGAACTCCTGCTTTCATCATCTCTTCAAAATTCATGTTCCAATATCTTCTTGTCATTTCTCCCCACATTTTCTCTCTTTTTTTTTTTATTTAAGAGGTACCTGAAATAAATAATTGTTCCGACGGAACCTTCTACCGGAGATTGACCGTTAATACCCAGTCCAAGTCATTAATTCCTTTCTATTCGTTATTATCTTTATTACCAAATCAAATGACCAGGACCCTATAGTTAAAAGAAAAGAATGAATCTGTCATTAAATCCCGTAAATGATCGTTCTGATGTATCAGGGAAATTATTTGGGATGCAAGAACCAAATAATTCTCTGTGGTGGAACAAAAGATCTCTCATTTCCTCCTCGAATAGATTCTTCTTTTTGATTTCCAAAGGAATGTTGCTGTGTTGCCTTGAGCGGTGCACTAATCCTTTGAATCCGGTACCAACAGGCATCATCCCCCCCAGAACAACGTTTTCTTTCAGGCCTTTCAACCAATCAATACGACCTCGTAGAGCAGCTTTTGCTAAAACTCGAGCGGTTTCTTGAAAACTCGCTTCGGATATGAAACTTTGAGTATTCAGAGATGCCCTCGTTATTCCCAATAAGATGGCTCGGTAACAGATCGCTTCTTCCAAAGCACGCCCTGTTCGTTCCGCTCGCAACAATCCGATTAGTTCTCCAGGTGAAAAAACATTAGACATTCCATCTTCTGAAACCAACACTTTTGATGTTATTTGACGTACAATAATCTCTATATGCCTATTATGGATCTGCACCCCTTGGGATCGATAAACCTTTTGGATCTTATTAACCAAAGAGATACGACTTTGCGCTATGGTTAGTTCAGCGCCAATCAAGAATCCCCAAGGAATTCCAAGGATTCTTGTTATACGTTCGTTCCAACCCTCAACCCTCTTTTCTAAGTTCATCGATATTGAATCAATCGAACGCGCTTCTAACACTTGTTCCACTTTTGGAAGACCTTGTGTTATATCACCCGATCTCGATTTTTCATATATAAATGTAACTAATGTATCTCCTTCGTAAAGGATTTCTCCACAATGGCCATGAACAGTTGCTCCTGGCGTAGCCAAATGGGGCTTAGCGGATCTTATGACTAAGGAGTCAACATGAACAATTAGAACTTGACTCGATTTTATGTGTGGTCCGCATTTGGATATACATACATTTTCACAAATAAACTGTCCAAGGCTAATTATTGTGGATGTCTCCTCACAATAATCGTGAGGGAGAAAGCACCAATTCAAATCGAATGGATTAAAAATGATGTTACTGCATGAATCGGGATTATAAATTCTCCCATTTTCATCCATTAAATAATATCTAAGCCCTCGGAAAGTATGTTTGAAATTGTCAAGTAGAAAATATTTCTTTAACAAGATCTGATTATGAGTTATTAAATAGAAATAGTAAAATGAATAAAAATTCGTAATTTTAGGTACAATCCCTAAAGGACCCAACGAATTCCTAATGGGAATCGCGGGATCCTCTTTAATTAATTTAATTAATTCTTTGTGAGATTTCGAACCATTGAATAGACCAATTCGAGAACAATCGGATGATAACAAAATTAGAAAAGATGGACATTCCTTATTTCTATTCAGCAACGTACGAATAGTCCCTTGATGTTGGGTAAATGATTGAATCCTCGCCTTGAAATAAAAAGGATTAATATTGGTGCGATCTGATCCATTATTGGCAATCAATCCTGAACTTGCCATATCATTCCTTTTTCCGATATAAAAAATAGAGGACTTCACTAAATCAATTCTTATGAAATCTCGAATCAGATCATTTGCCCTTACTTCAACAAAGGAAGCATGAACCTCTTCTATAGAACCATCTCGGTCTTGGTTCCAATTCAATACTAAACAAGTCCGAACTAATTGAAGACTTGTGTGATAAATTCCCCGAATCGGTTTGCCATTTCCATAAAGGATATAATTGACAATTCGTAGTTGCACATTATCCCTTTCCTGCAACGGATCCTGGGGGAAAAGCGTTGCTAAATTTATCCCATCAGCTATTTCATATGTGACTACGGGTCGAACTGAAACAAAATACTTTTTCTTGGTAGGTGTAATCCGTTGGACATAAATCCAATTTTTCCATTTTTTTGATTCCTTAGAATTTTTTTTTCCCGTTCCTGGTGGTATCAAGATGCCGCAGTGCCGGGATATCTTATCTGTCGCTCCAGGAAAATAGATATCCCCAGAAAAGATTTTGAGTTCAATCCTTTTTTTTTTTCTCTCCACCCGGACCAATCCGCCTACTTGGCTTCTTGTATTTAAAGCGATTCGTGTATCTACTCCAATGATACTGTTGTTCCGTACCATTATGGGCGAAGAACCGGGTAAGATATGCACTTCTTCGGGAATGAAAAAAAATCGATCTACTTTCATTTGGTATTTTGGCCTAAATTCTTTTGCTCTTCGATACTCAATCAAATCCTCTTTTTTGACGATTGAACCCACCCCTATAGTCCCATATTTAGTAATTCCTGAACTGCTTCTTCTGTATAGGGGATCGTCGAAATAAGCAAGAATACTATTTCTAGGTAAAACACCATTTATGGGTATTTCAATCGAGATACCGGAACGGGGCATTAGTTCTTTTTCTCGTTCTTGATCAGATTGGAATGGGATGATAAATCTATTTCTTCGCCTCTTAGCCAATAAATCAGAATTCTCGTGGAGAATGGTAGGATATATGAAATTCCAATGACCGTTGGATATGATTCGATCAGGTCCTGAATAATCAAGAACCCCCCCCTTTTTACCGTAAGGATTCGAACTAAACAATTTGTGTCTCACTTGATCATTAGTCACGGAGAGGTCAGAAATAGATCTCCGTTCAACAGAATGAACATTCATTTGATCTTGATCCTTGTGGAGCGAAAAAGGCACTATACTGGATCTGCACAGAGCTCCTGATAATATCCATAAATGACTTGTTTTGGGTAAGAGATGAACATTACCATATTTATATTCAGGTGCATGGTACACATCGGTACTCCAGTGCATTTCTCCCTCTGAGTCAGAATAAATATGTTTTCGAACTTTCTCTTTAACTTTATTAAAATTGAAAGTGGATGTTCCAGCGCGAATCTCAGCAATCACTTGTTCTGATTCTACATATTGATCATTTTGAACTAAAAGAAAACTTTTGGGTGGAATATTCACATTATGTAGAATATCGTGACTCTCAATAGTTACATACAGGTCTATATAACATAGAAAAGCAGGATGCCCATGACGTGTACGTGTGGGATGAACCAAATCCTCATTGAATTTTATTTTTCCCTTAAAAGGAGCTCGTACATGTTCTGCAGTACCACCTGTGAATACTCCACCGGTATGAAAGGTTCTTAATGTTAGTTGAGTCCCCGGTTCGCCGATTGATTGACCCGCAATAATACCTACTGCTTCTCCTAATTCGACCAGGTCGCCATGAGTGGGACTCTGACCATAACATAATCGACAGATCCAAGATATACTCCTGCAAAGAAAGGGGGTTCGAATATATATTGGTTGTGTTCGAAAGGTTATGAATCGAGTGACAAGTCCAACCCCAATATCTTTATTTTGAGCGGCAATGCAACGTAGGCCCATATATATATTGTATGCTAATACACGACCAATTAGTGTTTGGACCCAAATTCTTTCCGTCATCCCATTTCTAGGACTCACGGAAATGCCTCGGGTAGTGCCACAATCTGTTCTACGTACAACAATGTGTTGAACTACTTCAACAAGTCTACGCGTGAGGTATCCAGCATCTGATGTTCGTACAGCAGTATCCACAACTCCTTTGCGGGCTCCGTAGCAGGAAATGATATATTCCGTTAAAGAAAGTCCTTCGCGTAAATTGCTTTGAATCGGTAAATCAATCATTTGTCCTTGGGGATCCGACATTAATCCTCTCATACCTACTAATTGGTGTACCTGAGATGCATTTCCTCTAGCTCCCGAAAAGGACATTATATGGACTGAATTAGAAGGATCAGTCATCCTAAAATTAGGATGCATTTCTTGTCTCAAATATTCACTTGTAGCATACCATATCTCAATGGATTGGCGTAATTTTTCTACTGTGTGTACATTCCCATAATGATGGTGCTTTTCTAAAATGAAACTTTGTCGTTCAGCATCTTGGACTAGCCACCCCTTAGAAGGTACTGTTAAAAGATCATCAATTCCTAATGAAATGGATGTAGCAGTGGCTTGCTGGAAACCCAGAGTCTTTACTTGATCCAGGGTGTGCGATGTATATGCCATTCCGAAGTGATCTATTAATCTGCTAATAAGTCGTTTCATGGCAGACCCATCTATCGCTTTATTGTAAAAGAACAGATCAGCCCATTCTGCCATAAGTACTTCTCTATTCCGCTGAGTAGGATTCGCCAATGGGTTTGAGTCAGTGATTCGAAGACCTCCTTTACTGGATCTCGATTCATGTAGAAATTAAGGAATTATGATTCCAGTTGAACCGGAGAGATCCAAATTCCCGCGGTATTACATAATTCCTTAGCTTAGGTACCGTATGAGTAGGCCTGACAAAACCCCTGTATGGCTTCTTCTATTTCTCGAGAAAAAGAAATATGACCAACAGTGGTTCGGATGTATATACAAAGGGTTTGTTTTTTTATACGTCTTACTATTAGATAGTGCCCATAAATTTCATGATAGGTACCCAAAGATTCATATTGAACTTCGACAGGAACTTCTCTTGAGGCAATGACACGTTGATCTAGTCGCCACCGAAGCCACAAAGGACTATCTAAATTGATTCGTTTCTGCTGATAAACTATAAGTACATCATAGGAACTACAAAAATAGGGCTCTTTCTCTTTCGTAGTATATTTATACTTATAATCATTAACTGTTTCATTTTGATAGTTTATGCGATTCCATGGATTATACCTATTTGCACAAATACCTCGACGATTCCCGATCGTTAATACATAGAGTCCAATAAGCATATCTTGGGTTGGTACCGAAATGGGATCTCCAATAGCCGGAGAAAAGAGATTCATATGAGAAAACATAAGTAAACGAGCCTCCGCTTGCGCTTCCAAAGATAAAGGTACATGAACAGCCATTTGATCCCCATCAAAGTCTGCATTGAATCCTTTACGAACTAATGGATGTAAACAAATAGCACGTCCACCCCCTAAAATGGGCTGGAACGCCTGTATGCCTAATCTATGCAGGGTGGGCGCTCTATTCAACAATACAGGATGCCCCTGCATAACTTCTTGAAGTATTTCCCATACAATGGGTTCTTTTTCCCGAATTTGACTTTTAGCAATTCCTATGTTAGAAGCGATATGTCGTCTGATTAAACCACGAATGACAAATGTCTGAAAAAGTTCTATTGCTATTTCTCGAGGTAATCCACATCGATGTAATGAAAGCGAAGGGCCCACGACAATGACGGAACGCCCCGAATAATCGACCCGTTTACCAAGTAGAGTCTCACGAAATCTTCCTTCTTTGCCTTCAATTACATCTGAAAATGACTTGTAAACTTTATTATGACCGTCTCTCATTGGTTGTCCGCGGATCCCATTATCAAGAAGTGTATCCACGGCTTCTTGTACCAATTTCTCCTGACACATTACTAATTCCCCTGGCGTAGATCTACTTGTTGTTAATGAATCGGTAAGAGTATTGTTCCGATAGATAACTCTTCGGTAGAGTTCATTAATATCCGAACTCATTAGTTTACCCCCATCTATCTGAATGATTGGCCTCAACTCGGGAGGAAGAACTGGTAATAGGCACAAAACCATCCGTTCTGGTTCTACATTTGTTCGAATAAAATGCTTAGCTAATTCCATGCGTCTAACCAAAAAATCCTTTCTTCTTCCAATTTTTCTATCTTCCCATTCATTCCCAGTGAACCCTTCTTCCCCTAATTCCTTCCATTCTACCGATGAATGATCTATAATAATTCGCAAATCCGGATCGGCTAATTGTTCTCTGATAGCACCTGCTCCAGTAGAGATTTCTCGATTTCGAAATGTATCGAAACCTGGGGTAGTAAAAAAAAGTGGGATGCTGTATTTCCGGGATTGGATTTCAGATTCGAATGAACCTCGTAATCGCAAGAAAGTCGGTTTTTTAGCTATGGGCCTGGCAAAAGAAAAATTGGGATAGGTTCCTATAGGATCCCCCCTTCAAAATCGGACGTGATGGTTTCCTCTCATCCGGCTCAAGTAGTTACACCAAATAAAGAAAGGGGTTCTCCACTTTCAAATTTTGTTCTAGAAAACCCCAGAAAGATCTACTCCTTACTCAAGTTCCCAGTGAGGACCAACAAAAATATTTCATGGATTCATCCTTCCTTTGACTTTTCTGAATTACTTATTCAATTACGATAAAAATGGAATGTCAAATTATTGAGTAGTCTACTTCCCTTCGAATGATAAATCCCCTTAAATTAAAGGAATACCTTGGAACTAATAAGGGATTTACTTGTCTATGTATTGTTTCATTCGATCTTTTAGGTCTCCACTTCACCTCGACGGTTATGCCATAATGTCCCTTGAAGCATATATGCGATGGATGGGCTCCTGTAACCGTGTCATATTTGTTTATTTGAACAGAATCTCTTTCTAAAAGAAATAGAACGTCTAATTCCACGAAAGAAGTTTTTTTTTCACGAGGTACAACTGTTATATGTTACGGAATCGACCATGGATCAATTCCCCTTTCATTTGGAAGTATTGAATACAACCATAATTCTGAGCTTCATATTCCTCCTCCCAAGATACATGTCAGAGTCAGGGGCATCCCCATCGAATTGAATGGGATGACAGTTTCTCATTCCGAATCTGTAAAATCCTAATTTCGATCAAATCACACATCGCAGTATACTAGGCCTTCTAATTCCTTAAGGGGTTTATCTAAAAGATTCGCGATATAACTAGGAAGACGTTTCAAATACCATACATGAGTCGCTGGACATGCCAGTTTGATGTATCCCATTTGATATCTTCGTATCCGAGAATCAACAAATTCAACTCCGCATTGTTCACAAAATTTCGGATCTTCTTTTTCCTCTCCGATCACTCGATAATTTCCACAAGCACAAATTCCGCTTTTTATAGGTCCAAAAATTCTTTCACAAAACAATCCATCCTTTTCCGGTTTATTGCTTTTGTAATGAAAAGTATAGGGTTTTGTCACCTCTCCAACCATCTCTCCATTAGGTAGGATTTTGGTGGCCCAAGCACTTATTTGTTGAGGAGAAACTGATCCAACTCGAAGTTGTTGATGTTTATATC
>JAQQXO010000219.1:0-2500 GCA_029852735.1 Persea americana | reverse complement strand
TTTCAATTAATATTGTATGGGTGATTGGCTTTTATAGAATAAAAGTGGAAAAAGGTGCTTTCGTTGGGGTAACCCCGCCAAGAATGTAATAGGGTGTCTTCCAATTGTTTCACATTTCACAGAAGTAGAGACAGTAAGGCTTAGATGGGAAATTAGGGGTATGTGATAGATAGTTATATATCTTGATGGTATATTTTTTTTTTTCTGCTTTTTGTTTATGAAAGGCAACAATAGGTCTTACTATTCCTACATATTCCATTAGTCACATTCCCTTGAGACTTCCAAGGGGCAACTGTGTATCTTGCTTGTACTTAGTGCTTTCCGATTCCACCAGAAATCATATAGGGACTTGTTACGGGTGTATTCATTGGATTGGTTCATCAAAAACGTTAGGTCAAAATCCCATTTTGACTCTGCACCATTGATTCCACTATTATTAGTGATCAAGAATGGAATAATTCCTTCATATTCATAGAGATAGGGGACACGATTCACATGGATATAGTAAGTCTCGCTTGGGCTGCTTTAATGGTAGTCTTTACATTTTCCCTTTCACTCGTAGTATGGGGAAGAAGTGGACTCTAGGGGTACTACTAATTGAGTTGAGTAATCGAATTTATCAATTGTTTAATAGATCGTTCTGCAAAGCGCTTTTAAATCAAAATATCTCCACTTCATAAATTCTACTGGAATCCAATATGAATAAGAACCTTTCGATCAAACAAATATTTCAACGACTTGATTCCCATATTCGTATTTCGAAACTCAAAGGGATACACATGATGGGAAATTTTTTCCAACCGAATTCTTTCTAAATATTCTATTTCGACAAATCGGCCCTTACTAGAACTAGAATTATGCATATTACAATGAGGAGCAACCAACCCCTATTTTTTTTATTTGTTTCCCTTTTCTCTTTGCTGTTTCAAAGAGGGAACCGTTCTTCTATTACGTACGTGGATATGTACTTTCTACTGAGGCGACATAGACATAGTCGTTGTCCAAAGAGGTACTACGCCTAATAAGATCTTACTTTCGTTGGGTATGCGTACTTACCTTTTTATACTCCTAGGAATCTTATTTATGCTTTATCGACTCGTCTCATGTCATGGTTCAAGCATGAAAAATCGGTGGGGTCTACTACATCCTTTTCAAAATCCGAAGAAGTTACTATAGAACTTTTTGGATCATCTGTTAACGGTTCAATCAATTACTTCTTCGTAATGCTAAAAAAAAGGCTTGGTTTTCTTTTATATAATATATGCCCATACTAGTCTTTCTCCATTGATTCTTTCAATGGATCCCCGGATCCATATGGAAAATAATAAGAACCCAGGAATTAGAAAAGTTGACGTTCGATTATTTCAGATTGATCGGGATCAATACAAATTGATGTAACAAAGAAATAGAATTGGAGTGCTATTTATATGTACATATATATATGTGGGTACATATTGTGGATTGATCTATATCAAGCTCATATCTTTCTACAATAATAGATAGTGTGGTAGAAAGAACTATAATGAACCTTTCTACCATACTATCTCATATACTGCTGACTCCAACCCGACCATTTAAGACTTGGAATTTGAATCCCTTTCTTTCATTTCTTCAATCGTTGATAAGAACTAATAAGTCAAGTTTCAGTCAAATTAATCACTTTGACTGACTGTTTTTACGTAGATTATAAGTAAAAAAGCAGTAGGAACTAGAATGAACAACGCAGTAGCAATAAATGCTAGAATATTGACTTCCATAATCTCATCGTTTTTTTTTTGCTTCGCAATAACTCGGGATCTAATCCCATAGAGATGATAAGTCTTTCCTCCTGTAAATTCAATAGGATAGATTGTATCCTGATGATACTTAATCGTATCAATATCATGAATAACAATATCTGATCTATCAAATCAATTCATCGTCGAGAATTGAATAGTATAACATAGGAAGATCTTTTATCCATACCGAATCCAAAATTGGATTCCTGGTCCAATCAAGAATCCCATTGAATTTATCATTTCCACTCTTTCTTTTTTATAACCTGCCGTCTTCCTTATACAATCATCTGGCCGGCGTTCCATTGGTCACAAACCCAAACGGTAGGGATGAAATGGAAAAAAGAATGAGTTAAGTTCTAAACGAAGTTTTTGTGAAGATCTACTCTTTTTGGAAGACAGAGAAGTGTGATAAAGATTGGTCCGGTAGAAAAGATCTAACAGAATATTCTATTCTGACAAATTCATTTATTTATTGATTTTGTTTTTTCTTCGATGGGGCCATTAAAATATGAAGAAAAAAAAAAGGGGGGGGGGTAGGTTTCATCTGAAAAGTACTCTGTCGCTGTCGGGGTAACTAGTAACTATACTATATTAATTAATTAATTAAAACTATATTAATTAAATTAATTGCGTATCGTACAATAAATGAATACAATTTGTGTATGTGCTCCCGGGAAACGTATGAGTACTCTATTACATGGACCAGGAGCAATCGAAAAAGA
>JAQQXO010000218.1:0-44837 GCA_029852735.1 Persea americana | reverse complement strand
GATGAATGCGAAACGAATTCATGAGACCAGCGTCCTGTCCGACGTTTCCTCAACTCATACAATCAAATTCCCTCACAGTCTACTCCCCAGCCCAAGCCCCCAATCCCCATCAACAAGCACGCACCACCCCTCCCCGCCCCTCGTCCCACCTTCCATCCCCGCAATACACCGTCCCGGCCACTCCCTCCTCGCAAACTCAAGCACGCCCTCGTCGAACGTCCCAGGCTGCAGCCAGACCGCCAGCACGCCCACCTCTTTCGCCTCCTCGAGCAGCTTCCGCGTGACCTTTGGCGGCGTGATGACCGACAATGACGTCGTGGGTCCTTTGTCGCCTAGCGCTTTGGGAGAGGGCAGTGTCGCGATTGCGGTGTGCGGTGGGACGTCGATGTAGTTATTCGAAGGATTCAGGGGGACTGCGGTCAGGGAGCGAGAGAGGTACCACTGCAGGACTGGGCGTGTCAGCTTTGCTTCAACAGAATCACTCAGGTGGATGTGGAAACTGAAGCTGGGTTTATGAGGCCGCGAGGAGGTAAAAGTATCAAAGCGTGAACGATACCTTTATGCCCAAACTTGCGCGGGTCGCTGGACGCGCCCGCGACGGCGAAGCGCTGCGCGGAAAAGAAGGTCTTTACCGCGCCTTCCATGCTCATCTTGCTCTGCTCTCCTGACTCGTCGATGCTTGTGGGAGCTGCAGGTAATGGACGACAAGGCGATGGTCGACACAGCAATGGCCTCGGCACGGTACAGCACAGCACGTCAAGTCACGTCATGCCGGGCGAAACTCCGGTGCGGCTTCGGTCGAGGTCGTCTGTCATCGGGCGCCGGGCTTACGGGGATCAGCGGTGCGGTTTTGGTCGTGATCTGGTCATGGGGACTGTGGGCATGTGGAGGCATTGGTTCGCGTAGCAATAGTGTTTATCATCGGTGCTGAATGTGACATTTCCTCCTGCGTTGTGGAAGCATATATATCGCACTGGCATCTCCTTCGAAGTAATCGCAAAACACATAGATACATACAAGGACACAAGAGGCACCTATCACTCTATACAATATCCACCATCCATACAGCAACGAGCAAAAGCATAATACCATCAACATAATGGCAACATTCGCAAAGCAGACCTTCTCCCACGCCGGCTACGCCGCACACCGTCCCTCCTACCCTCCATCCCTGTACAAGCACATCCTCGAGTTCCACACCGGCCCACGCAACACCCTCCTCGACCTGGGCACAGGTCACGGCCTCGTGTCGCGCGCCTTGGCTCCCCATTTCAAGACCGTCATCGCCACGGACCCGTCAGAAGGCATGATCGCGACCGCCAAGACGCGCACGTCGAGCGCCGAGTATCCCAACATCACCTTCCGCCAGGCGTCGGCCGAGTCACTCCCTTTCCTCGCGGACGGAAGCGTCGATGCCGTCGTCGCGGGTCAGGCGGCGCACTGGTTCGATTACCCCAAGCTATGGCCTGAGCTGCGACGTGTGTTGCGGCCGCAGGGCACGGTCGCGTTCTGGGGTTACATGGACCCGACGATTTGCGGGTACAAGCATGCTGCCAAGATCCTGGACGGGCATGCGTATGGCACGGACAAGGATCAGATTGGCGCGTATTGGACGCGGCCGGGGAGAACGATCGTGGAGGGCAAGTATCGCGCGATTGTGCCGCCGAAGGAGGGCTGGAGCGAGGTGGAGAGGGTCGAGTATCAGCCGAGTGTGGGGGGACCGAATAAGGGTGAGGGAACAATGTTCTTGCAGAAGCAGATGAAGCTGGGAGAGCTAGGAGCGTATGTGAGGACGTGGAGCGCCTTTCATGGGTGGAAAGAAGCGCATCCTGATAGCCCTGAGGCAGGTGAGGGTGATGCTGCTGATAAGATGCTTCAGGAGATGATCAAGGCTGAGCCAGAGTGGAAGGATTTGGACCAGGAAGTTGTGCTCGAATGGGGCACTGGGCTGATGATGGTCAGGAGAGACTGACCGAGTCACAAATGACGAATGATGTTTGATAATGTCAGACTATGCACAATCCAAAAGCACGCTGTCCCAGTCTTCTTTCTGCTGTTGAGTATCTTCCATTCGCTTCGTACGAATAACGCCATCGTTTCCCTTGAGCTCCGCAGGCTCCTTGTCACGGCTTGACAATCTATCCTTCATCCCCGAGTTCTGCTCTTCGGACGTTGATTCGTAGTGTAATCGAGCGACAATCGATCTTCCTGATCATCGAAAGAGGCACACGTAGCGGCGCTCGAATCGCTTGTGCGGCTGGCTTTCGGTCCGCGTTCGAAGCGCACCTTGACTGCCGCCATTTTCGAGGTCACGTTCATGATATAGAAGCTCATTCTGTCGATGCCAACGTTGATGTCCCTGCGATCCATCGTGGCGGGCACGCTCGCGAGAATGTCAACCTCTCTCACGAACTTGGGCAAATGCCGCATGGCCATTTCCCAGTCTCGGAGTCTACGGTAGAAAGCCGCGATCGTCTTCTCGAAACCAATCATAGACTCAATCGTGTCCTCAGATTCTGTCATTGTGCCGATATCTGCTAGCTGATGTTCAGCTCGCAAAAGCGCTTCATCGTCCCACAGCTTGATCCGGATGCGATCCGATTTTCGAAGGTGCATACCATGGCAAAAGGATTCAAACTCCTCAAGGTCGAATACAGGCTTGTGCTTGAGGGTAAGTTTTGAGGGCGTGAGTTTGTGCTGGCCAATTGGGGAAGTGACGTGGAAGTTGCTGTGGTACCCAGCAGGGCCGAATCTGGCTTCTTCGGCATAAGTCCGCCAGGTCGGGGCAAGGGGTGGCTGTGTGAGGGCTTGTTGGACGTATCGCTGCTCGGGCTTTGAAAGAGTCAGAAACGGCCGCGCCTTCAGAAGCTGGAAGCGAGTTGGCATGTCCGAGTATCCGACAGCGGAGCTGCCACAACCTTCCGGCACATTATCCCAAGCCGGACCGACGATGGAGCTACCCAGATAGCCGTTATGTGCGCTGGCGCCGTGGAGGAATGAGCGCACTCGGCAGCTTACAGACCGGGGCAGCTTCGCGATATTGACTTGGAGTTGCTTGGCTTGTTCACGCTTGTCGCGGCGGGCTGCGACTTCAGCGAAACTCGTTGCTAGAATCGAATTATGCCGAATGACCGTCTCAGCCGCCTCGTCCAAGTCGCGTCCGTACTGGATATAGGCGTTGAGCTCGATCAGCTTGCCGGACGTCTCGGTGCTGGCAAATTGATTGCAACGAACACGCGCCCAAGTATCGATATCGGTCGCAGGGTCAACGATCGGTATTGGAAATGTGCAGGACAATACAGCCTCGCCTCGGTCACCTTTGCGACCAAGTCCAGGAAGGAGTAAACCATTGGCCGTAAAGCGGAGCTCAATCCGACTGGCATCCTTCAACAAAGTTGAAGAAAGGCACGTGCGTATCTGTTTAAGGATGGTGCTCAGAAACTCGGTCGTGAAAGGTAGTGTCAGACCTGGCTCTTGACACACTGCCCACAATGCGCCAGCATGGTCGGGCCCAAAGTCGATGGAGCGCAGAGTCGGTACGACTGGTAGCTTACTCATATGAAGCGCTCGGCGACGGCACGCTGGGCCATGACGAGGTAGCCCGGTATCCGCATCCATACTCCCTTCCGCAGTAGGTGCGAGACCGTGCTCACTCGGCGGTGCCGTCCGGGGCTGATATGCACCAGTGTGATGGCTGCCATGTCGAAGACTGACATAGTTGTGGTTTTCCTTGTCGTTCTGCGGCGACTGTTGCGTGTCAGATAGTCCAGGATTTGCCACAGCGAAGGAGGGCGAGCGCTCTTCGTGATCGGAAGAGAGACTGTGCAAAGATCTGCCTGGATCCGTCGTCATTGGTGACGCCGATGACATCGATACCACTCTGTCGGCTCGAGCGCACATAGATCCCCGTTCACCATTGTATTCGGGCGCCAGTCGTGTAGCGAGGGGGCCACACCCTTGCAGGGAAGCCTCACTAGTCATGCTCCAAGATGAATTGAAAGCTCGTATTGCTGAGTGAAGATGGCACTTGAACTGAATGTTGTTGAGAATGCGGCGTCGATATGACGAGTAATGCGCAAGCCCACCACTTCCTTGGATCGATATGTTCAGCAGTGGTCAGATAGATGCGTTTCGCACTGCAAGCAAAGCTCTCGATGAGCGAACTTGCCGCGTCGTTGTGCGACGGACTGCCGACACGCGACTGCTGATCAGCGGCGCACAAGGGAAAGAACGATGGGCATAATTCTGTGTGAGAAGACGTCAACTCTAAAAGCAAAGTCTATCGTCGGGTAAAGCACGACGAACAGACTCCCGTCCGTTGCAGCGACGAACGACATACCGTAGCAGCTGGGCTTGCTCGACGTCGTATCGAAAGTCGCGTGGTGTTCAGGCTTGCAAAGGTCGTGATGTCTGAAGAATCAACAGCATCCTGGTTTCTGGCAAGGCAGGAAAGTTTTCTGCGTCTGCTCGCGCCAGATTCATGCGCAGCATATTTCATGACGAGACGGACGTCAACATGTCAATCATTCTTCTGTCTTGCTCATCTCCTTGTGCAGCCATTCGGCTTCTTTCGCCATTTCGTCGTCGCTGCGAGCCACTCGATCTGTTTCGTCCGGTTTTGGGAATCTTTGTCTTTCACGTTGGTGCTTTGCAAGGTCGCCGTCCTCTCCGTCGAGCATATCATAGATGGCATCAGAGCCGCCGCAAGAGTCCAAGTCGGCATCCTTTCTCGGAATGACATGCGCGTGCACGTGCGGAACGCTCTGGCCTGCAGCTCGGCCGTCTTGGATGGCGATGTTCAAGGCTGTGGCGCTGTACAGACGCTCCACCAGCCTTCCAACCTTTTGCACAGCGAGAAAGAGGTCGCTGACTTCTGGAGGACTGAGATCTGCAAGTCGCGGTACGACGCGGATCGGCGAGACCAGGACATGGCCAGGCATGAGAGGCTTCAGATTGACGAAGGCGAACGAATGTCGTGAGACATAGAAGATCTGACTGTTGACAACGAAATTCCCGAAATGTATCGGATTTGACAGCTTCAACGGCATATCGCAGGCGCAACAAACGATATATCACCACTAACGCGTTGATGTAGTGATGGCGCGATCTACATCAAGTCTTGGAGAGTGTCGGCCGTGCCCGCAAGACGAGCATCACACTTGTGCACAGGATCCGGATGTTATTGGAGTGCATAAGGTAGATTATCATGACAAGATGTGGTCGACTGTCAACCGCCTAGCGCGAGCGCGTCATGTCCCTTGAAAATCCCCGCCGAGCCGGCCGTTATATGCTCACCGCTAATGCAGCCCAACAGCACTTAAGCTTTGATATTCAACCCCGAAACTGTGGTGACAATGGCGAATCTCGAGTAGATCTAATAGGCACGCGTGGAGCAGCGACAAGGCCTCACTCCGTGGCGAGAGATTCGCCTTCTCGTAAGCCATCGACAACAAGCTCTTCTCGCTGCGACCGCAGATAGATATCCTTGACGTCATCTACACGTTCATTAGCATCTCTCGCCACGTTGAATGAAGTGCAAAGACCGACCTGTCGTGGTCTCGAAGTGGCTCGTGGCATCGTAGCTCTTGCTGATGAAGATCTGATCGACGGAGCCGCTCTCGAGCGGCTCGTAGAGAGGTATGGGAGCACCCATGAACTTCTCCATGATAGGCCCGAGCCGCTCGAAGCCTGGCTGAAGCTCAAGATGCTGATTGCTCTTCGTCTCTGCAATCGTCGAAACAATCGCAATATAGTAGCCCTTGGGACACACGTTGTGCGCAGAGGAGACCATTGCGATGTAAATGTCTGGAAGCAGCGTCAGACACTCCTCAGCATGGGAGAAGTCACATACCATTCCTGCGACCGACTTGCGATTGTGGTATGATCAGCTGTACTGAATCGCTATTGTCGGTATTTGGAATAGGATGGTTGAGGATGCAGATAGCCTTGAGGAGATGTCCCCACGACAGAAGCCTTTTTCGGGAAATATGACGGATCCGCGATGATCTGTTTCGCTTTGGTTGTGAATTGCATGACCTCGCCTCCTTCTCGAGCGTCCTTCATCGTCGCCTTGATGCCAGAAACCTTGTTGCCCTCATACAAGACTTCGTCCACACTCGTGTTGAGCATATATGTGCCGCCGTAGATTGCTGAGAGACGCGCGAAGCCTTGCGGCAACTCGCCAAGGCCGTATAGAGGATAGATGTATGGAGACTTTCCATACCTGGCCATGGAATTTGCATACAGCCTGATCCGCACAACACAGTCGGACGCCATGCCTCGTGTGCTGATGTATTCATCGGTCGTGTAAAGCGCCATGGAGTGGCCGATAAAGTCTCGTGTGGTCGCCTCGAGGCCGAACTTGTCGTACACGTCCTTCATGGTGCAGGTGTTCATGTTGAGACCTATGTGCATTAGTAGTTGTTACGGCGGAGGCGCAGTGAGTCTGACCTCCGAACGTGGCTGAATCATCCTCCTTGAATGCTGCCACCCACTCCAAGAACTTCTTCGCGCGCCTCTTCTCGAAGATGCCCATCAGTGGCGACCGCAGCGCCTCTCCCGCATCTGATGGAACCTTCGCAACCGTCGCTCTTGCCCCGTTGCCCTGTTGCACATAGCTGCCGGCTATCTGTCTGAATTCGAGATACTTTGTGACGTCGGTAGAGACGAGGATGTTGGTGAGGGCGCCGTTGGCCATGAGCAGCTTCGGGACGAGGTCGATATTCCAATCGTTGAGGCGGCCGTACTTCTTCCAAGGCTCCTCTCCCTTGCCATAGTTTCCATACTTCTTGAATAGCTATCGAATGTTGGTCTGCCATTCAGGGTATGAGCGATGCTAGACCGACCGCTTCAATGTTCACCGAGGCCGCCCTCTCTGTCAACAGTCAGACGCTACGCAAGTACAGGCTTCGGGACGGACCCGCCGTAATGATCATTGCGATCAATGTGCAAAACCTTCTTGCCCTTGACACTCAGGACACTGCCAGACTTAGCCCAGAGTCATGCGCTGCAGCGACATCGCGAACCCGGACAGTACACATTCCGTAAGACCTGCATTCGTCAGTCATGCTGCCGCAAGATATGGGCAGACTGCTGGATAGGGCGCGCACCTGTCCGAGAACAATAACATCGTATTCCGGAGCAATCTCCTCCATGATGGCGATACTACAAGTGCTTGCAGGTGAACGGCTTCTGGCCTCGCGGATAGATGTCATTGGTGGCGGGGAATGATGGCCGCCAAGCCAGGTCATCGGAGATAGCACAACTACCACAACTCGAGGCATGGACAGTATATCATTGCAACGATCAGGCGGACCTCCTTTGATTAACTACTGTAGCCTTCTCGTTATCGTGCCCGAGCGCTTGCTTGTGCGTTAGAGGAACTTGAGCGCTTCCAGCCATTTATATCCAACGCTGGCCCCTTGCCAGACAGGTCAACCTGCCGGTCGTTCATGGCGAGTTGTCTGGCGTCCTCCCACGCGTACCACCGCTCCGTCAGAGTGTGTTGATAGCCTTCTGCGTCTTCCTCACCTGGGAAAGGTCAGCAATGTCTCAGGAGGCGCAGATGAAGGTATTCTTACCACTTCATCCCTTGCTTTTGCTTCCACATCTCCGTATCCAGCCTTGATCAGTTGTCTGTGCTTCGTGCCTGTCGCTATGCGATTACGCTCCTTGACGCACACCCACCAGAGAGCATGAAGGTCCTCCCAGGACTTTTTCCGCAGCTCTTCCACAATCCATGGCCGACCTGAGCAACTTTCAGCATGTACCCCATGAACGACGTTGCATGTACCGACCGTGAGCTGCAATGTCTTCCGCACCTATCAGACGCTCTTTATCTTTGCCAAAGAAGGCCCATAGACCGTGGTCCTCATCCACCTTGACCTTCGCTTTATTCGCTCCATCTAGGACAGGCTTAGGCAAAGGCTCCTTCGAAATTGACACCGGCTGCCGCAACCCCGTCCGTCTAAGAGGAGACACGCCACGATTTCGATTCGACACACGCTTATACTGTATGCTAGCGGCCGAGAATTGTCTTGTGACACAGCCTCCGCTACGCTGTCCAGCCAGGCATGGCGCGAGGAAGTCAAGGACCGTGCTAGACAACGTCCACGAGCTGCGGTTGTGAAAGGCCTGTAATGAAGGCATCGTCGCTCTGTGGACTATACTCGCGCAAAAGTGTTGCCAATAGGGCATCTCATCCTTCACTGGTCGACATGCTTGGTCGCAATGCGGCAATTGCCGACGAGCACGGACCACATTTGAAGCAGACCGCGATATCATGGCAGTCGCAAGCATCACAATCTATAGCATGTCGATATCGAGATCATTGAATGTACCTTCACCAACTAGATCTTACAACAGCACTTCGTCCCTCATTGCTTCCTGACGAGACCCTTTTGTTCGTGCAAGATGACGTGGGCTTGTACGATGGCAAGTTCAAGATACCAGAATATCAGAACGGACACGCCTATTTGACATCGCATCGTGCATGCTATGTCGACAATGCAGATCCTCGAAAGCATGCGGTCGCAGTTTTTGCTGAAAGACGTTGAGCATGTAGAGCTTTACGTGCGTTGAATGCGCGCAGCGAACCATGATACTGATGCAAAACAGGCAGGCTTCCTCAAATCCTCTCCAAAAGTCACGCTCCACCCCAAGCCTCACAAAGGATCACCCGCAAGCAATGGGACTTCTGCTAGGCCACAGAGCTTTGGAGGTCCTGCAAGAATTTCCTCACAGATTAACAAGCCACCCAATGTGTCAAATGCTACCTGGATCTGTCCGATATGTTCATTCTCCAACCCGGTGCCTTCAAATTTCGATCCGACACTAGCGAATGAAGCAACCCCCTTGCCACCTTGTCTGGCATGCGGCATCAAGCCGCCACTCGTGACGGTAGTCAAAGCGGCAATCGCAAGTTTGTCCACACGAACGCAAAAACATCCCCAACATGCGCAGCTTAGCGAACCAAGATCAAGCGTCGATGCTGCGCGGTCCAAAGGATCGATGTTGGTCTCTGTGGCTTGTCCTCGATGCACGTTTATGAATCATGCCTCCCTTCGAGCTTGCGAAATGTGTGGTGCTGCTCTGCGCATCGATCCAGATCATGAAAGGCCAGACGAGGGAAGCGCACGAGCCGGATCGCCAGCCCCTATCCGCAATTCTGGAACTCCAGGGCAAGATGCGAACGAAAGCGTCAAATTTTCGTTCCGAGCTGGCGGCGAGAAGACTTTCCTTGAGAGGCTGAAAGGTGCCCTGACACAGCGGAAGTGGCTGCTGCGTAGTGCACCCCCGGTGCCGCGGTCAGGTCAGCCAGGCTCGAGCCCTGGAGGCTCAAATCTGTCCTCTTCGCCGCTACGCCGAAATATAGGCATCGCAGGACTGGAGAGGAGAGATTCCGAGCTGAGAAAGAATAATGAAGTGATTATAGGCAACGCATTTGAGGATCTCCAGGCACTGATGGCCTCTGCAAAAGAAATCATAGCCCTTGCAGAGACATTCGCGAAGCACACCAAAGCCTCTTCGGACAACACAACCGACTCTTCTCCGCCAGACGCGGCCACTGTCCTGTCGCAACTCAATCTCGCCACGACGAAAGAAATGCTGGGATCCTCGGCCTCTTCACGTGCATTATACCTATCCGAGCTCGCACGGTCGATAGCAGAGTTCCTCACTGATGACAAGATGCCGCATCTTCGACGAGCTGGAGGGACCATTTCGCTTGTCGATCTGTGGGCTCTTTTCAACAGAATGAGGGGTGGCGTAGAGTTGGTCTCCCCTTCCGACTTCGCTGCAGCGACGGAACACTTCGATCGGCTCAAGCTGCCTGTTCGGCTCCGTAAATTCAAGTCGGGCCTGCAAGTCGTGCAAGGCCGTGATCGCTCAGACGAGAAGACCATTGCAGCCATTTTGGAATGGTTGAAAGACCTTGGGTCCGTGCCGCCAGAGCGAACACCGGCTTGGGATTGGTCGCTCTGGGGATGTGGCGTGACTGCGCTAGATGCTGCGGAACGGTTTGGCTGGAGCGTGGGCGTCGCGACGGCAAGAGCTCGAGATGGCAGAAGAGCGAGGGGCCCTCTGCCGCGATGCCACGCTCGAAGGGATACGCTTTTGGGAGAATTTGCTTGTCAAGAGCGTCTAGCATTGCATAAAGGCGTTGAGCAGGAAGCGAATCAAGCGAGTCCTAGTGGTCTATCGTCTAGTTTCTTCTACGGAAAAACATCGTCGTGATGCGCCACGCCCTGGTCTAATAAAGAGCCAAGCCTCATTTCGTCGCACCGTAATACTCTTGCTGTTGCTTCTCCCTATGATCAGACAACGAACTACCGCTTGCAGTCTTGCCAAGACTCTGCCAGAAAGCAGCCCGATCCCTGAGGATTTGTGCGCACCACGTCCGCACCTCCGGCAGGACTATCCGCTCCGCGACCCACGAAAACTCCCCAAGATCCAACTGTCCCTCATGCGCTTTCTCGTATTCCACCATTTGTAGGACCAACTCCATCTTGTCCACATCATGCACAAACTTGCTCTCCAACGTCTCCCCGTCCTCATACTCCCGCCACACCGCCATCATCTCTGCTCCTGCGTCCGAATCCTCCACACCTCCAAGCAGGTCCTTTGTCAGATACTCCATCGTCTCCGCCTCCCGCCTGCTCTTCTCGCTCTTCGCCACGCCGTCCATCGGCGTCAGATCGCCCACCAGCGCTTCGGCCATGTCGTGTATTAGCGCCATGCGCGTGCATCGCGGGACGTCCAGGCGCGAGGAGAGCGATCGCGGCGCCAGCATCGTCATGATTGCCATGCGGTACATGTGGTCTGCGATGGACTCGCCGTGGGCGATGCCGAAGCGGCGCCAGCCTTCGCGCTTTGTGGTCTTGAGGCGGGAGATGAGGGAGAGGAAGGCGACGGGTGTTGTTTGGGGTGAGGTTGGCGGCTGTTGGGTTTTTGGGAGGGACGCGAGGACCGCGGAAGCTGACCAGGGGGTTGAGGTTGCGTTTGTGGAGGAGGGGAGCAGGCCGGAGGTGGGATCTGGGTGTTGTGAGCTGTTGCGCGGTAAGCGAGGTTCATTGAGCTTACGGGGAGCGCCATTCGTTTCTGGGGCGTCTCGCGACATGGCTGCTGCTATACAGTCAAGATGATCAATGCGCGGGCTTGTGATGTGTATATCAATGATCGCAAAACAACTATGAATGAGGACGGAAGCTGTGCAACACTGTGATCAACAATGACGACGTTGCTAGGCGCGATCTCGGTTCCATGGCGCGCTACCGCTATCGATCCTCCGCGCTCCGACTCCGTGGGGATCCCAAGATGTGCGTACAATTGGCTGCCTGTCAGCCACCTCAAGCTTCCATCGTCTCATCTTTTCTTATCATTCCTCAACCTCAAGCATGAAGTCCGCAGCTCTCCTCGCCGTCTGCGCCCTCGCCTCGACCTCCTCTGCCCGATGGCTACCTTTCGGCACGCCCTCGCAGCTCGTGCAAGCACCTGCAGAGAAGTACCTGATTGAGCTCGGCCCCGGCGAGACGAGATGGATACAGGAAGAGGAGAAGTGGGAGCTGCGTCGTGCAGGCATCAACTTTATGGACATTACCGATAACGTCGACCTCGGACAGTCGCTGTCTGCACAAACCGCGAAGAACTTCAGATACCCAAAGAAGCCCGCCCAGAACGCCACGGTGAAGCCGTTGCTCAAGAAGCTCGAGAAGAAGAACATGAGGAAGCATTTGGAAACCTTCACTGCTTTCCACACTCGCTACTACAAGTCGTCGTATGGTGCGGAGTCGTCCAAGTGGCTATTCGAGCAGGTCAATGCTACCGTGGCGGCGTCTGGCGCCTTGAAGCACGGCGCCACGGTCAAGGCTTTCGAGCACCCATGGGGTCAGAGCAGTGTCATTGCGAGCATCCCCGGCAAGACGAACAAGACTGTCGTGATCGGCGCGCACCAGGACAGCATCAACCTCTTCCTTCCATCTATCCTTGCCGCTCCAGGTGCAGACGACGATGGCAGCGGTACCGTGACCATCCTCGAGGCTTTGAGAGTCTTGCTAGAGTCGCCAGCCGTTGCGAACGGCTCAGCGACCAATACTGTCGAGTTCCAGTGGTATAGCGCCGAAGAGGGCGGTCTGCTCGGCTCTCAAGCGATCTTCTCGTCCTACGAGAAGGCTGGTCGCGATGTTCGTGCTATGTTGCAGCAGGACATGACTGGCTACGTCCAAGGCACGCTTGACGCTGGAGAGCAGGAGAGTGTTGGCGTCATCACCGACTTCGTTGACCCGGACCTCACGCACTTCATCACAGAGGTCATTGACGAGGTATGACAAAGGTCACGCGACCAGATCAAATTTCAATACTGACACAATTGATAGTACTGCGACATCCCATACGCGTTCACAAAGTGCGGCTATGCATGCTCGGATCATGCGTCTGCATCAAAGGCCGGCTACCCGTCCGCGTTCGTTATCGAGTCGGACTTCAAGCTCAGCGACAAGAAGATCCACACGACCGAGGACAAGATTGAGTATCTCAGCTTCGACCACATGCTGCAGCACGCCAAGCTGACGCTGGGCTTTGCGTACGAGTTGGCATTCGCCAAATTCGATTGAATCCGTGGTGCGTGAAGCACGACCACAAGCGGAGAGAAAGAGGTGGAGGATGTAATGCGCGATAGTACTCTATCTACCATGGCACATATCCCTTGCAAGAAACTTCATTCCGTAATCACATCTTATCATTCATGGCCGTTGTCAGGAAAGAGGTGGACGCCTTGTTGCGCCAGTGATACCCATCTAGCGATCCAATTCCCTGTACCGTGAGACGTACTCCCCTCAACACATGCACTGCAATGTCCAGATACGGCCTTCCTTTCTACTACATACGTCAATTTAAGACATGTCGAGCCGTGCAGTGTATGCAATGTATCCAACATGTTCATTCCTCGTCGAACTGTGCGCCGACCCCTACGAACTCGATTTCACTGCTGTCCGCGACATGTCCTTGTGCAAGATTATGAGGCGCTGCAGCTGTATATGCGATGGAAGAGGTGGAGTTGTTCGAAGAGTCTGCCGTGGTCGTTGTCGAGGACCACACGTGAAGTGATGCTGTATTGCTCGTGCCCGTCTCTTCTCCCTTTGACTCGGTATTGGAGTTGGACCGAGCCTGTGTGTGCTGGTCCGCTTCGTTGACTGGCATGTTGCAGCTTGAGGCAGGGCAGGCCTGGAATGGGAGGTGGTCTTGAGCGCAGGAAAGAGGTGGGAGGTGGGAGGTGGGAGGTGTGTCTGGTATGGGATATCTGTTCAGATGTCGCGGAAGAAGAAGTGTTTCGTGGAACTGATGAGGGACGGGTGGTGTGAGGACGACACTGAGATTGGCCAGGTGGAGGAGCACAAGGAGGATGACACGGCTTAAGTAGAGGAGGAGGCATGATTGTAGCCCGGGGGCGAGGTCAAAAAAGATGTACAAGCAAGCAAGCTTGCTTGTAGAACAAAACACAATGCTTGTCAGGATCAGTATCGCTTGGAGCGCATCGGGCTGGAAACAAGTAATCGCCCCCTTCTTCAGGAGTGACCATTCCCAACACGGCAAGTTATATATGACTCGCCTTATATCGCGGTTTCATTCGGTTAATGGGCGAGCAGAAAGAAGCATCGACATTCGCAATGCTTGGCATGGTCGCTAACTTGTGGTATTTATTTGACGCCTTGCGCCAAATCTTTGCCTTTACGCCCACGCGCTAACTTGTCAATCGCAGTGAGTGCTTGACGCCCGCGCTGCCGCCCGCCCGGCGTCGTCACTCCCTCGCTATCGCCTCCTGCACGGATGCCACCCGCGCTGAACGCCATCATACACGACCACCGCTCTTCATAGCCCCTCATGCTTCTTCTGCCGCACAAGCCAGCTCAACAAATCAACCTTCGTGACAACCGCAACAGGCTTCAACACGCCCTCCCCATCCCTCTCAGTGACCACAGCCGCGCTGTTCCACTCAAAGAACCGACTCAACGCCGCCAGCGGCGTGTCCTTTGTAATCTCCACGAACTTCCTCTCCTTCTTCCCCTTTGGCTTCTCAAGCCTTAGATCCGACGGATCGCTGATCGTCTCGCGCACCTGGCTGAAGTCGAACATGACATCGTTGACGGCCGTGTCGGGTCCTGCGCGGCCGGAGGCGACGTAGGAGAGGAGATTGCCCAGTGTCACGAGGCCGACGAGGCGGGATAGCGTGGAGGTGGATTTGACGGGGAGCTGGTCGAAGCCTTTGTCGCGCATGATCTCTATTGCGTCGGCGCAGGTCGTTGATGACGTTACGGTAAGGATTGGTTTGAGGCGGAGCGTGCGGATTGTGGCACCTTGAAAGGGATCTGTGGACTTCTTGGTCGTTGTTGATGGAGTTGATGAATTAAGAGATAGGGATGCCACGGACGGGACCGAGTCTGGCACAGAGTCGTCAGGGACGAACGAGGATGTGTCTGGTGGTGTCAATGGTGGCGTCAGAGGGAGGAGGTCGTTGGCGGCCAGGTAGTCGTCGTCGACGAATTTCGAAAGCTGGCGAGACATTAGCAAGTCTCCTTTCGTACGAATTTCGCAGGTCACTGACATAGCTGCGTATGCTGTCCGGCAGCACAACGACTATCACGTCGTCCTCCGTCACAGCCATCTCTTGCGCTGCCCTCACCATGGCCGCAAAGGCACTCCCACTGCTGCCGCCGACGAGAAGGCCCTCCTCCGCAATGAGCTGCCGCGCGTACATGAACGACTCCCGGTCGTCCGTCTTGTACCACTTGTCGACCGTCTTCTGATCCAGCACGTCCGGAATGAAGTCGTAGCCGATGCCCTCCACCTTGTACGACTCATTCACGCGCTCATCGTTAAGACTCGCCGGTAATGCCAAAATACTGCCATGTGGATCCGCCGCGACAATCTTCACATCCTTGTTGTGCTTTCTCAACCCCCTCGCAATGCCTGTGATCGTCCCACCAGTCCCGGCGCCAGCGACCAACATCGTGATCTTGCCCTCCGTTTGCGTCCATATCTCCTCCGCAGTTCCCAGCTCATGCGCCAGCGGGTTGTTCTCGTTCCCGTACTGATCCAAGATATGCGCATTCGGCAGCTCCTTCTGCAACCTCCTCGCAACGCTGATATGGCTCTCGGGGCTGTCCCACGCGGCTTGCGTCGGCGTTCGTATAATCTCCGCCCCGAGCGCGCGCAGCACCGCCACCTTCTCCGCCGACATCTTCTCCGGCAGCGTGATGATCGTCTTGTATCCCTTGACCGCGCCGACGAGCGCGAGCCCGATGCCCGTGTTGCCCGACGTCGGCTCGATGAGCGTGTCGCCTGGCCTTAACCGGCCGGACTTCTCCGCCTCTTCGATCATGCGCAGGGCGATGCGGTCCTTGACGCTGCCGCCGGCGTTAAAGAGCTCGACTTTGGCGTAGACGGGACAGGGGATGCCGAGGGATTGGGGGAGTTTGTTGAGGCGTACGAGCGGCGTGTTGCCTATCTGTTGAAGGATGGAGGTCATGACGACGGGCGGGAGCGCTGCTGGTGTTTTGGACGTCATGTTGAAGTTTGAGACCCCTGTCACGAGAAGGGGAAGCACTGAGGAGACATCAAGAAAGCAATGTTACAACTGAAGAAAATAATCAATGTCGATACCGCCGATCGATATCACGCGATTGGGATGGTCAGAAGATGGCGTTGTGCCGTTGATAGCCGCTTTGGGATCTGCATTCCGTGCGCCAAACTTGACACTTTTTCACACGCACAACGTGCTGTCTGTCAGAAATAAGCTCGGTGAAGAGAAGCTGACTGCGTTGACTCGACAACGCGATGTTGCTGTGGGCGCAAACCATCCAGAACATCATTTCCACCTTAGCGACTGAACGAAGGACTCCGCCACCACTCGACCATACCGATACGCGCCATTATCCGCATGATACCCGCGCATCAATATGTCGAGGTACTTATAGACGCGATGAAGCTGCTCTTTTAGAGGAGACGGAGGCGTTTTCCCGATCGAAACACACTCCTAGCGATGTTCTGCAGAACTGTACCGTCTTCGTATTTGTACTCTCCTTCAAACACGCCGTTTTCGGACATTGTGGAATAGCAAGTATCTTCGCTGCTCCGCGAGTCCTGTTGGATAGGCGGCTTCTGAGCACCCCCTGTCGTACCGTACCAGCATGTTTTCCTGTTCTTGCATCCA
Organism: Persea americana; assembly: GCA_029852735.1. NCBI lineage: Eukaryota > Viridiplantae > Streptophyta > Magnoliopsida > Laurales > Lauraceae > Persea > Persea americana. The sequence continues at coordinate 28,633 of JAQQXO010000218.1, read as the reverse complement.
TGTCAGCTAAGCCTTCCGCATACGAGCAACTTCATACCATTCGTGATCTCGGTCAATGCAATTTCCCGTTTGCGATTTTGTGGCACAGTTGCCATAGGTGGTCTCGCCCGTGGCCGAGTTGGCGGAGCAGTCGTCCAAGAATTGACCGCGGTCTGAACAGCATGAGATTGCCTATGCAACGTTTCTCCCGTCGAGGTCCGCAATTCGTTGATGTGCATTTCGCGAAGAACAGAGCTCTTGTGTGCAGTGTGAAAGATCAACGTTCACGAAAGAGCACTGCTTTAGATTGCTTTGCGTGACCATCGAACCGCGAACATTGCACTTCAGCATCTCCGCTCCAGCGATTCGGCATAGTGCAACGCGACAACCCTTGACGCAGGTCTGCGTCGGTGATATTGCAATTCGTCAACTCGCAGTGCCAGATATTGCAGTGCAGCAAATGGCATTGGCTCAGGATGCAGTCCCTGATATCTTCATTTTCGAATGTGCAATCTTGAAAGACACCGTGCATGGAACTCATTTTTACAAAGACGGTCGACCTGTGGGACCTTCGCCTGTGCTGGCTATGCCAGCAGAGATAAGGCCAGGGCTTTGCACCAATCTAGTGAGTAGGTGAATTGACTTGACCTCACCCCACTCCTCGTACGTGAGAATGAGGTCTTGTAAGGTCGTCTCAGTACTGACTCAGATCAGCGATCGTGGAGGGTGCCATGTCGAGGACTGTGAACCGTTCTAGGTCTGCTGGCTACATAACTAACGAGGCCATTGACAGAACTTGGGATGATTGGTGTTCCAGGAGCTGAGGCAAGTGAGTGAAGCCTGTGAGATGACTGCGGTAGTGAGAATGGAGGCGTCGGACTGGATGCTAGCGAGGTGGGCAGCAAGCCGTAGAGTTAGAGGAGACACAGAGCTTTCGAATATATCCGCTTCAGTGGCATGGATCCAAGGTGTTTGTCTTGTCTCGTGGTTGCAAGCTTGAAATTCACTTGCTCCTCGCTACAAGACCGAACGGAACCAAGGCCGCGCCTGTCTTGGCTCGAACCGTGCGGTGTAGTACATGACCTATCGACGCGTTCAAGGTGCTGGACTGCCTGTGATCGGTCAAGAACAAATTTATGTTCAAGCGGCGTGTTCACGGACGATGGAAATGCAATGCTGATGCTCGGATGACAATGATTTCGCCCCATGCTTGCTCGAAATCCAACACATAACAAGCATGTCACTCCTGAGCACTGCCGAGTGAGTGCGAACCCCATCAGAAAATCCACGATCCTGCAAGAAAGAAGTGCGCGAGATTGCGATCTCAAGTGAATCAACATCACCGTGGCAAGTTCGATGGCGATGAGCATCTCTGATCTAGCTCCAGATTTGCGATCTACCAATTGAGAACATCGTATCTCACCAAGATTCAAGATGGTGTCGGCGAGCGCCTCATCAATGTCAATACCTCCTTTTGAATGATCCAGCCTTCAAGGCTGCAGGGTGGAATCCTGCGCCGGCGGAAATCAGTCGAGCATATTCTCCACCGATACCCACAGCAGTAACATCGGAGTACTTTAAGGCACCCCCAAGGAGTACTGCCCTGAAAGACAATGGATCCGGTGAGCTGGAGGATGAGGAAGAGGGAGGCATGGTCACAGGCGGCGGCAGTCACGACACTGTTGTCCGGCGCTCAACGCGCGGCGCAAGCGTCGAAAGGAACAGCTGGAAGAAGACGACAGCAGCGACTTCAGTGACGAAAGTGAAGACGAACTCGACGGGACACAGCGCCCTGCGAACTTGATCACATTCGCGAAGATGCCTGAGCGTCCGCGAGCAGGTTCCTCGCCGTTACAGACGCGTGTGCCTCAGGATAGTCCATCCCTACTCGTGACGTCTCCTTCGCGTCCGCCCGGCAGCCGCTTGAGGAATGGCTCAATCACCAGCGTCGGTGCAGTCAGAGACCGTGGCCGTCGTGGCACAGTCAACAGCAGCGATTTGTCGTCCGAGAATGATCCCGTCCACCCCAGCCCTCGCAGGCGTCAACATCAGGCCCATAGACATCGAGCTGCAGGAGGCAGATCTAGTCCAGTTCCGGAAGACGCCAACGCAAGCCAGCCCTCTGGAGCCGGCGTAGATGCCTCTGATCTCCACGACGACGACGAGCTTGATTCGGACGACGACTCACTCGCATCTGGCTTCTCCGTCGATGCCGGGTCTATCTCTTTGGTGGATGGCTTTGCTCGGCAACTCCAGGCATCTTCATCCCTAAATCAGGGCATCCTTGTCGGTAGAACCGGAAACATCAAATGCGACTGCGTTCAGAAAGCCTGCCGAAGTACCACAGGTGCTACCGGTCCTGCCTCCACCGCGGCCGATCAGTGTCATACAGCCTGTCAGTGCACTCACGAAAGCACTTCATGCGCAGAAGGAGCAAAATTCGAGTCCTTTCGATCGATTTGCCATCCTTGATGGCACTGGCAACGCGCAACAGCTGTACGTCAAGATCACCATGCCTTATGCTGCCAATTCTGGCCAGCCGACAGAAATGATCTTGCAAAAAGTGACTGCCGACAACTCGCCTCTGTCAGTCGCTCAAGCCATAGGTCACTGCCTCTGGCGATACGGACACGACAAGCTTGACCCGCAAATACCTGTTGATCGGCGAAATGTAAACTGGTGGACATTTCGCATGGTCGAAGACGGCGAGATTGATCTCGACTTTCCTGCTCTGGGCCGCACAAGACCGCTATCCGACTTCACTTCAAACAACAACCGTGGGCAAAGAGGCCGTTCACGCGAGAAGCCGTGGACGACTTTGCGCTTGTCGAGGCGAATGAAGCTCAATTCAGGCCAATGACGCGTTGACTCCGGAGTATAGCAAACAAGCTGCAGCGGTAAAATCTTCGTCGGCGGTACAGCCACAGCCAGTCAATCCGCCGCAGGCTCGGCGACGACGCAGTCTCACCTTTGTACCGCCGCAGCATCCCATCCTAGGTTCCAAATTTGCCAATCCTGCCATCAGGAAAGACAGCTTGGCAATGTTTGAGCCCTACAATGCGCAGCAGGCACAAGAACCGACTGGTCCTGCTGTTACGATCAAAGTCCACTTCACGACAAACGACTTGCGCCCTCTCGTTATACCCATCGAGGCCACGACCGACACGTACATCGCTGAGGTCTTCACCGAGGTCTGCAATCGCCTCAAGGTCGACAAAGCCGCATTCGTCCTAAAAGTGAGCAATACAACCACCGTTGCTCCCACCGATCGGACTATCGAAGCACTTGGCGCGGATCATTCGTCGCTTGATCTGGTCCCGCGCCGATTTGTAACGGACGGTCCTTTCGGCTTCACTAACTCTCCCGGCGGGGCCAGCACATCGCCCAATGCGCCGATACTATTGACAAACACAGGGACGCCGAAGCGCGGTCGCCGCGGCATTCATCCGCTCGCGCAGCAGCATTCTGACCAATTCGACACTGCCGCGAATATCAGAGGCGTCATTGGCGCTTACAAGCGCTACAATGTTGTGCGCAAGTCACCGATGTCATTCACGCCGGCGCATGCGAGGACTCTTGCTCTCGACGGAGAGTACATGCACATAATGCCAGGTGAGGCCGGCAGGGAGCGCTTGCTGGAGGCGGCGCAGGGCAAGACGACAACCGTCCACTTCAGCAATGTCGTTGGCAGCAAAGTCAGTAGGAAGCATCCGAGAAGCTTCCGAGTTGTGATCTATCGCGAGCGAGAGACCAAGCGATACGACTTCGAAGCTGTCAGCACAGAGGAAGCGACCGAGATAGTTGCCGAGATCCGAAATAGCATCGAGGCGTTCAAAGAACGGCTGTAGCGGAATGATACAAAGCTTCTGCCACGACAACTTCATGCCTCAAGTGCACATCAAAGATTCAAATCGAAGGCCGATGCAGGCTACACGTGGATTTGCGCGAAATAGGAGCATTTTGACAATCAGCGAAAGGAACGACGACACGTGCGCACAACAAGCTTCCTGCAGCGGGCTCCTTCGGTCCACTCTATGCTAGATTCGGACGTGTGACTGTCAGGTCGGTGTCCGTGCCATGGCTCTCCACAGCCATTGTCCGTTGCGATGACGATACGGCTTGCGATAGACGATAGAGTTGAAACGGCGTACACAAATAAAGGACACCATACAGCCTGATCGCGATGACTCGCTCCGACTCTTTGCGCAGTCAGCTCTCGAGGACTTCCCTTTTCATCTCTGAGCATAATCATGCGTTCTTCGCTCGTACTTCTTGCCGCTGCGGCGCAAGCCCAACAGCTGCTTACGGACATCAATGTCATATCTCAGAACTGGGGTGAGGTGTCGCCCTATCGAGACAACCCGGAGAACTACTTCTCAGTTGAAGTCGCTGGTCTCCCGAATGGCTGCCAGATAGAACAGGTCCACTCACTTCAGCGACACGGCCAGCGCTTTCCAACCGGCGGCGATGATGACGGCAGGGATAGTGTCTGCAGGCATCCCAGAGCTGACAGAGACAGGTGGGAACGATTCACAATTTGCCGTAAAAGTGAAGAACTTCACGACCGCCCACCCGGGTGCAGGTTTCACAGGACCTCTCTCTTTCTTGAACACTTATCGTTATGATCTTTCTTCTTCACTTCTGACTGGAATCGGCGCCGTGACTGAGTTTAACGCCGGCGTCACATTCTGGAACAGATACGGCCGCATTCTGTACAACGCTACCGTTGGTCAACTTGCGTACAATGCCACCTACGCAAACGGCACAGCTCGGCCCAAGCCAGTTCTCCGCACAACAAGCCAGTCTCGTATCTGGAACTCTGAGATCAATTGGGCGTTAGGATTCTTCGGCCCGTCATTCCAAGCGACACCAGATCCGACTCTTACGAACTGGACATCCTCTTACGAAGTGGTCATCATTCCCGAAGGTTAGAGTGTCGCTGTCATGACAATAGCATGTGCTGATTGCTCAGGCGGTACCGAGAACAACACTCTCGCCTCGTACGACAGCTGCTTCAACGACAACAATGATGTGCCTGGCTATGATGGCGATGATGATCTTTTCGCCTACATTCCAAAGTATCTCGGCAACGCGACGGCTCGCCTGCAGAAATACGCCCCAGCTGGCTTCACATTCAACACGAATGACACGTATGCCATGCAAAGCATCTGTGCCTACGAGATGGCATACATTGGACAGTCGGACTTCTGTATGGGTTTCTCCCGAGTCACTGTATGTGACTGACAGCTTCAGGCCTGCTCTTCACGGCCGACGAATGGGCTGGCTTTGAGGTCACGACGGACATTCAGTACTGTAAGTCGATCACTGCGTCACAGTGAGGATCGAACAGGATAGCTAATTAAATCCTCAGACTACGACTATGCCTGGGGCAATCCCACAGGTCTGGTGACTCGAGAGTGTACTATTGCAGCATCACTGACAAATACTAGGACGCGCGCAAGGCATCGGATACTTGCAGGAGCTGCTCGCCCGTCTCGAGAACCAGTACATCACGTCCTCGAACTCGTCCGTCAATAGCACACTTGACAACAACCCAACGACGTTTCCGCTCGGTCGTCCTTTCTACACAGACTTCTCGCACGACGACATCATCATTTCCGTGCTGACAGCGATGAGTCTGGAGTACTTCCATTCGCCTCCAAGCTTGAGTCAATACCCTCCGGATCCGAAGAGGCCATTTGTCCTGAGCAAGATGACACCATTCGGCGGGCGTTTGATAACAGAGGTCATCGGCTGCAATTCTGCCAATCCTCTGCCGCTCAACACTGCCGCACCGAACAGGACGCAGTACTATCCGACGGAGTACGGCTACAATGCCTCAGCGGCAACGCACAAGTTTGTCCGGCTGCGCCTCAACAATGGAATTCTGCCACTGGCCACCCTACGTGGCGGTGCCGTGAGTGCTCGAATATATTGAGCGACAGATTCCCGAGCTTATTGTGCTACAGTGCGTCAATTCGCGGCCAGATGGATTGTGCGCTTTGCCCGCGTTCATCTCCAGCCAAGCCAACTCGTACAACCTCAGCAATTACAACTACGCTTGCTTCGGAAACTATAGCATCCCTTATCCCACGAGCGGACAGGATTACGATGGCACGATTTTCCCGTGAAGCGAGGAGACGGGGCACAGGGATGCGCCAGGATGATTGGAAGGACAAGAAGTCGCCGACCATATTGTATACTTCACAAAAGTTACGCATGCATTGATGCAGCTTGTTGCGAGGTCGTCCCTACCCGTACCAAGCTTTTTCGCTAAGCGTCGGTGCCAAGAGATTGAAATCAGCGTCTAAAACCAACGTCCCCAGACCAACGGTCTTGCGGCACGCGCGATTTGAGCATCATTGCTCGGGCTTGCTGGGAATCTTAAGTCCCCACGACCCTCGTCATGCTGCGCTCTGCTCCGAGACTGCAGGTGTTACAGTGGAATGATAATAACAACAAGACGATGACATAGGTACGCTTACGTCAACAGGCGCTAAGCTTCCGAGCGAGACCGCAGCCCGTCGGCCGTGGTCCGCCTTCCACTTCCGTCCAGGAGCAGAGCATCCCACGATCGTGTTTGCACACTGCCGGTCTTTTACTATTTTCGAGGCTGATCGACCAGGTCAGATTTCACCACGGCGGCCATGGAAGACCCACACCGAAGGCCATGACAACGTACCGGTCCGAAAGATTGTGACCGCTTGCGTAAGACGCGGCGGCGGGTACGCGTGGCTGTGGCCCTGACGCACTCTGTGGGGTTGCTGCGGTGCTTGCTTCTCGATTTGCCTGTTGAGCTCGCTTTGCTTCTTCGTGCTCTTGATGACAACCATCCGTGCGAACACAAGGATTCTTACTGTTGCTTGCTGCCATACCCGACTCATCTCCTTGCTCTTCGCAGACTATACCCTCTAAATAATCGATTGACCACCCAGCAGGAGTATACCTGACCTTGAGCTGCCGCTACATTGCATGCAACATATTCCACGATGAAGCTTTGGGGAGGTGCCACTGGTGGTCGAGTACTCTGGGTATCATATGTGACAGTCTTCTCTACCTTGATACATTCCGCATCATCCATTAGTCTCGATGTCACTAGCACAGGTGAACTATCCCTATGTAAGCTATACCGGCGTTGCTGATTGCTATAGCCTCAATACAGAACGCCGCATCGATCACCGCCCATGGCATGGTGGCATGGTACAGTGGCAATCAGACAGGTCAGGTGCCTGGTCTGCTTCCCGGTCCATATTACTGGTGGGAGGCCGGAGCAATGTGGATGACTCTTATCGAGTACTGGGTGCTTACCGGCGACGCACAATACAACGACATCACCATGCAAGCGCTCCAATTCCAGGTCGGCACCAATGATGATTTCATGCCGAGCAATCAGACAAAGGATGAAGGCAATGACGATCAGATGTTCTGGGCTCTGGCCGCAATGGATGCAGCAGAACTCGGTTTCACGAATCCTCCGGCGAGCTCACCGCAGTGGCTTGCGCTGGCGCAGGCCGTGTTCAATGAACAGACGGCGAGATGGGACACTACGACCTGCAACGGCGGGATGCGTTGGCAGATTTACCTTTTCAATACGGGATACGACTACAAATCGGGCTTCGTGCAAGGAGGACTCTTCACACTCGCGGCCAGGCTGGCTCGCTATACTGGCAATGACACCTATGCCGATTGGGCATACAAAGCGTGGAATTGGACCGCCGAGATTGGGCTCCTAGACACGAATTACAACGTCTATGATGGCACAAACGACCTGCTCAATTGTTCTCAGATCGACCATTTGCAATGGACCTACAACGCAGCCGTGTTCTTGCAAGGCGCTGCGTATATGTGGAATCACGTCGGTGCCCCTGAGCGATTTCCGCCGCGGCATCACGCTTACACTTCCATAGACTCAGACAGACGCCGCTCAAGCTGCACTGTGGCGCACGCGCGTTGACGGCCTTATCGGCGCGCTCCCCGTCTTCTTCCAAACGAACGGCATCATGGCAGAACAGGCATGGTGAGTGATTTGACAGGACATCCGCCTTCTGAGCACTAATGTCGATCCAGCGAACCGCAACACAACTGTGACAACGACATGGTCACCTTCAAGGCTTACCTGGCCCGCTGGATGGCTGTCACGACCCAGCTCTGCCCCTGGACTGCCAGCACCATCATGCCAATGCTCACCACTTCCGCCGAGGCAGCCGCACAGCAGTGCACCGGCGGCGCATCTGGCACGACCTGCGGCACGACCTGGACGACGCCCTACGACGGCACCTACGGACCCGGACAGCAGATGACCGCAACGTCTGTGATTGCGAATCTGCTGATTGCAAACTCCCAGGCGCCGCTGAGTGCTGAGACGGGCGGCAATAGCACGGGCGACGTCAATGCAGGAACGACGGTGAGCACGACGCCGGTGCTGGAGACATTGTCGGAGATCACGACTGGGGACAAGGTCGGGGCGGGATTGCTGACGGCCATCTTTGCGATTGGCACGCTCGGAGGGGCGTGGTGGATGGTATCGTAGGATTGTGACCAGTGGCCGGTGAGGCTGTCGACTCATTTCACGATGCGCATCGAAGACTTCCTTCAATTTTGGTGATATCTCACGATCGAGGCTCTATGATTACGCTCTTGGTTTCCATCGAAGACAATGATCGTCCTAGAAGAGATCTTCGAAACCGGCGTCATTTGTTTACGCGTCGGCGACGCGTCTCACAAATCTACCTATTTCATACAAGGCCTCCCTGCCCGCACAGACAGGAAGAGCAGCACAAACATATCTTCAAAGATCACAGCAAACGGCAACAACAATGTCACGAACGCAACCCACCCCAGAGAACTTCATGCACCTCGTTAGCACTCTGAACTAGATCATCCCCCTCCTCTTGCAGCTCCCGGACCTGCCACTGCCACTGCGCGACGCACCTCTCCCTTCGAACCCCGGCAGAGTCTACAATATTCTCGACTTCTGCCGCAACACGCTCGTCAAGCTCGACGGCGTGCGCCTCAAGTTCGCTCATCGCGCTCAGCCCGCGGCGCGATTGGTGCTTCTGGGGAAGGAGAAGGAGGCGTGGAGCGATGTGCTCGGGCCGTGCGCCTTGATGAATTCGTTCGTTGGAAATCTTGAGCCGCTTGATGATTTGGATGAGCAAGGGAGAAGGACGGTGTTCAGCGATCAGGTCAGAGAGGCGGCTTGGGCGCTCTTGATGGACTGAACTTCAGGACGATCGAGAAGCGAATCAGACAACGGCGTTCTGTCGACAAATCATGACAACGCGATTTTCGATCTTCCCTCGTATGCCGTGATGCTGCTGGTGAGAGCCTGTGCTGCATAGGCGCAGGAGCTCGATGCAAGGTATACATTGATTTCAGGTGACGCGTCGGGCACAAGACCGGATACGGAATGAAACTTTGCTCACAGGGTATACGCTACCTGCAACTTCCATACTTCGACTTCATATGTCATTTCTTCCTATATACCTCAATGTTAGTCGTTCTACTTCTTCAACCCTTGCATTCAGAAAGCGAGCTTGTATTGTACCTTGCCCCAATCCGTCAATTCTTCTGCGCAATGTATGCGTGCTGTTAGCGAGTGATTTGAGTCAACGTACAAAAGCGTCAAAGAACGGCCACAACAGTGAATAGAGCACATGGTCCAATGTCTACTACCACACCTTCCGCTATTGTACAAGAGCATAGACCTGGTCTCGAGAAGTACGAGTCTTTGTACAAACACCTCCACCAAAACCCGGAGCTCTCGAACCAAGAGCACAAGACCGCGGCGCTCGTCGCCCAGAGACTGTCGGAACTGTCCCATGACTTCGATATCCGACCGAATATAGGCGGCACCGGCGTGATCGGCATCCTGCACAATGGCGCTGGCCCGAAAGTGCTCCTCCGCGCCGACATGGACGCACTGCCTGTTGCAGAAACGACCGGCCTGCCCTACGCGTCCTCAGTCCGCATGACCGACCACACCGGCGTCGAACGGCCAATCATGCACGCGTGCGGCCACGACATGCACATGACGTGCCTCCTTGCCGCGACGGAGCTGCTCGTGGCAGCGAGACAGCACTGGTCCGGCACGTTGATCCTCGCCTTCCAACCCGCCGAAGAGCGCGGCACCGGCGCCCGCGCAATGATTGACGACGGCATGTACGATCCACAACGTCACGCCGTGCCCATTCCGGACGTCTGCATAGGCGGCCACGTCACGAGCCAGCGCAGTGGGACGATCGGCACACGCAAAGGCACCATCGCGAGCTCATCTGACAGTTTTCGGGTCACGCTTCACGGTCGTGGCGGACATGCGTCGCAGCCGCACATGCTCGTCGATCCGGTCGTCATGGCCGCGGCGACCATCATGCGCTTGCAGACGATTGTGTCGCGGGAGGTAAACCCAGCCGAGCACGCGGTTGTGTCTGTCGCATCGGTTCAGGCGGGCAATGCGGAGAATGTCATCGTCGACGACGTGGACATGGCCGTTGACGTGCGAGCCATGAGAGACGACGTGCGCAAGGGTGTGCTGGAGAGCGTGCGCAGGATCATCGAGGCTGAGAGCGCTGCCAGCGGAGCGCCGATTCTACCGACCATCACACAGACACGAGAGTTCCCACTAACGGTCAACGACGAGGACGCTACAGCACGGATAGAGGAGACGTTCACCGCACACTTCGCGAGCACAGGGGACACTTTCAACGCCAACGCACCGCCACTGGCGTTCAGCGAAGACTTCAGCATCCTCGGAACGAGCCAGGGAGTGCCGACGGTCTTCTTCATGTATGGTGGGACGCCGCCGGTAGTGTTCGACAGTGGCAAGCCGGTGCCGACGAATCATTCTTCGAACTTTGCGCCGGCTATCATGCCGACGATGAGGATTGGGTTGGATGCTTATGCACTCAGCGCTTTGACGTGGCTGGCGAGGACATCAGGGTGAGAGCGAGAGAGCAAGCGTGTCGTCCGAGGCATGATGTGCTCTGAAATCGAGGTCATTACGTAGTCATAGCCATGATACTCTCTCCATGACTTGGCATCTAGCCTTGCCACATCACCAGCAACCAACTTCCGCGCCACAGACCATAGCATTTCCTTTCAAATGTCTGTGAAAAGTCTGATGCTTCCCGAGAAGTACCTTATCATTCCTTCTATCGGAATCGATCAATTGCAAAGCGCACCGTCAGCCAGACAACCTTGCTCCACAAGGACTATAACTATGATACAAGCCAGATGAGTTAGCTGCCATGGGCAAACACATCCTTGTGATTGGGTATGCTGCTGTGTCTACATAGACAGGCTCTCACCTCCTTGCCTTCGGTCCATACTCTTCTGCAGAGTCGGCATTATTCAGAACACGTTGACTGACTCTGATTTCAGCGCGGGCGTCATCGGTCTGCAGACTGCCGTCATACTGCTGGAGCACGGATACACGGTCACGATCCTCGCAGAACACTTCCCCGGAGACGAGGATTTGCTTTACGCTTCGCCCTGGTGAGTAACGCTGATAAGCATGTGTGCATACAAGACGCTCTCAACTCGCATGCGAGATGTCCTCACGTCCTTTGCTATAGTAAAAGCAACATGCCTTGCGAGACGTGAGCTCTCGATATGTGTTCGGGGGCAGGGCACCGTTTACTCGTGACCGAGGGTCATAACAATGATCTATGCTTTTAAGAGCGCTACGACCTAGCATCGCAAGCACAAGCTCATAACCCTGCAGGGCCGGCGCGCACTGGCGCACGCACGCGAAGGCAGCGGATGTCGAGCAGTGTCGCTGGGACATTGAGACGTACAGAGCTTGGGGCGAGCTTGTAGATGATGAGGAGAGAAGAGGCCTGCCCCGAAGCGAGAGGTCGGGCATTACGGTCTGCAGTACCTCCCAGTCTATTGAGATCAAATGCTCATGAGGTTATAGCGAGCACAGAGCATCGCCTTGTTCGACGCAGAAGCACTGGATGACCTCACAGGCTACGTGCCATCGGCAAAACACGCCGAGATCAGTACGCCAGGAGCGCAGCCCTCCGCTGTAATCAAGTCGTTATGGTGGGCTGACCAGGTCGACGACTTTCATATCCTGGACGATACGCCTCCCGACATTGCAGTTGCAGCGCAGTTCACTGCCTTTACGGTCGCAGTACCGACCTTCCTAGCCTACCTGATGAATAAGTTCCAAGCAGGCGGTGGACAATCGATCAAGTACAAATTAGAAAGCGGACCAACAGCATTAACATTAGCATGTTCGATTGCGCAAGACGCTCAAAGCCGCAGCACAGTTGACGCGGTCGTCAATGCGACCGGCCTGCGTGCCAAGGAGTGCTGGAACGACGACAAGATGTTTCCCATTCGCGGTCAAATCGTGCTTGTCAGAGGTGAAGCGAAGAACATCAAAGTGAGACAAGGCGTCGACGAGCAGAACAAGCCCTATATCGCATACGTGATACCACGATATGGCGAAGGCACGACCGTGCTCGGAGGTTCCAACGACAAACACAGCTGGGATGGCAGTGTCAGTGAGCAATTGACGCGGTCGATACTACACCGAACGAGGACTCTATGTCCGGAGCTTCTGACTGGCAAGGATTGTGATTTTGACGTGATCAAATGTGTGGTTGGTCTGCGACCGGCGAGGGACGGTGGCGCCAGACTGGAGCTGGACACTTCTCTGCGCCCGCACAAAATCGTTCACGCGTACGGTTTCGCTGGAGCAGGATATCAGAACTCCGTTGGTGTAGCGCGGCGGGTCTTACAGCTTGTGAAGGCAGCCCTGAATGATGAATGAGGACGGGAGACTGGCATCGAGTGTCACGATGATGTTGTCCGGCCGAGCGCCAGATCCGGCGGCTCTGCGGCAGTTGCCGTAGCGCGCGTCATCGCTCGTGCCTGAATCTGTAGATCGAACGCGCTCAGATGGTCATGGATCTTGCTGGAATCTGATGACCAACAGGCTCCCACAAAATCTACTCTTGTTCTTGCATTCAAGGATCCATGCCACTCCAGCGACACACTCAGCAGCTTCACTAACTTCGTTCCGAAATTGCCACCGCTGTGCACATTGCTCAACATCAGATCTGAGGTGGACTCCGCTTCTGGGGCAGGCTCGCGGCGCAGGCCGCAGTCCTCTTTCCTGGTTCTTTCATATCTTCTACCTGCAACAACATGTAAGGAGGGAAGTCCGACGCCGAGAAAGACCGCTTAACGTCTCAGGCCGAGCATTAGCGCTCATGTCACAGCCACAGATCAGTTCCTCAACTACGACATCGGCCTAGATCTGACGGTGGGTGACTTCAAAGAGTTTGTAGCAGCGGAATGTGGTCTCGACCCACGGATACAAGTGCTATTGCTGCATGGCAAGGTGTTGGCGGAAGGATACCTCACACTAGAAGCATCAGGCGTCAAGGAAGGAGACCTGCTTGTGATCAACGTCAAGCCAGCGTCAGAGCAATGGGAACAGCCTCCCCAGCCTCTGAAGCTGTCGCCGGCCGAGCAGGCCTTGAACCGTCTGAGGAAGAACATTCTCGCGAGCGAAGACAGCAAGCTCAAGTTCTTCTGCAGCGATCCACGGATACGGCCTATCCTTGAGGATCTCGTCATATTCATAAAAGCTACAGTAAACACCAAAGAGGGCGGCAGGATGATCACGAGATGGCAGACGACGAATTTCGCTGCACCTTGTGGCGCACTGGACCATGAGACGATGACCGAGATCGACGAGATCCTGCGACAGTATCATGTCATGCTCGACTACGAGGAGATGGTGGAGGAGAACCCCGAGCGTAGGTCATCATAAGCGAAGCAGGGCCATGCTGACATTACAGTCTTTGGCAACGTCACCATGCTCTACATAAAAGTCCTCATCAATGGACATCCCGTCACGGCGTTCGTGGACTCTGGAGCTCAAGCAACGGTCATGTCACCGGCGTGTGCTGAGCGCTGCGACATATCCAGATCTGTTGATAAGCGCTTCGCCGGAACAGCAGTCGGAGTAGGCACTGCGAAGATCCTCGGGCGCGTGCACAAGGCGACGTTGACGGTCGGCGACTACGAGTTGCCTTGTGCCTTTACGATTATGGAAGGCAGACAGGTCGATCTGCTGTTCGGGCTCGACATGCTGAAGCGATACCAGGCTTCCATCGATCTCTTCAAGAATGAGTTACGTTTCTCGAACGGTGCATCGGTGAAGTTCCTGCCCGAGTCGGAACATCCGAAGTTTCTGCAGCCAGAATTGCCCGGTGTAGAGGTGATCAAGCCCGCGGACCTGCCACCGACGAGCGCTGCAGGATTCACAGGGCTCGGTGGAGCGAATGCTGAAGCCTCGTCCTCGTCGTCGTCAGCGCAGGTTGCGGCACCTCCCGCCAACAAGACTACCACAGCCCCCACATCTGCTCCTGCGCGACCGCCTGCACCGACCCCTAACCAGGCGGCAATGCATCATTCAGAAGACAGCATCAGGCAGCTTGTGCAGCTCGGGGCCACAAGAGAGCAGGCGATTGTAGCGCTACAGGCGAGCGGGGGCAACGTCGACTATGCCGCAGCAATGCTCATGGACTACTGACTGCCAAGCCCGGGAGCGTCTATTGTCCGGCAAAGGTCGCGATACATCCGAGTGATATAGCATGAATGAACGATTCGAGGGCAGAGCGGCTTCACGGCATGTATCCGACCGACCAGGTAGTAAGCTCGACTCAAAAGAGCAGTTTCGGCCCCATCCGCAACCTCAGCCGCAACTGCTACTGCCCGATCCCTACTGCATGACCACGGCCACGTCAGCGTGAAACAGCCGGGCAAGTCCTCGCGATCAGGCTGGACAGCCCTATCGCCGCCCCGCTATCGTTCTGGTTGTTGACCCTCCTCCTTCTGAAAGCGTCGGGCACGCCTTTCATAATGCTCTGCTTTGCTTACAGCCAGTCTCACCTCGTGGTACCCAAAGAGCCGACATGGCAATCGTCAAAGCCGTGAGACCGTGCAAGATGGTCATCACAACCCCATCACGACCTCGCAAGGGCCAAGGTCGGAGAAAGAAGCGTGATGACTTCGTGATACGCTTTGACAAGGATGACCCTTCATATGTTGCATCGGCTACAGCATCGCAAGGTGCTGAGCTTCTGCACAGCACATCAATGAAAAGCAAGACGTTTGATTTCATCACGCCTCCGCCCAACACCTTGACCTCTGGCAACCGAGCAGAACTGCGGGAGATAAAACGAATAAGTTCCCTCAAGACCTGGCGCGCAAAAGCGGCCGCTTCGAAACAGCAAGCGTGCAGCCCCGTCGCTACACATACAAATGCCATCGAGTCCGAAGCTTCCGAGGAGAGGCAGGAACATGTCCGGCCCTCAACGCCACACCTGCTCGGTGCTGGCTCATACGATCCCTTCGACTCACTGCCGATAACTATGGATCGTGACGCTCTACCTTTGCTACATCTATACGTGAACGCCTTCCCCGGCCACGGAATTCTGAGGCCGCTCGCGAGACGGCGACTCGCTCTTGACAGTCAACTCATCTACATGCCCAGGATCATGCATACGAAGACGGCATGTCTGGCACTGCTGGCGTACGCAGCTTCGACACATAGTACGCAGAGCAGGTCGTCCGCAGAACTGGTACCACACTATCTTGGTCAAGCCATGGCTGCCATCGGCGACGCTGTGCGTAACGAAGACCGAGAGGGCAGTGTCGGCACTTTCCTCGCTGCGCTATTGCTCACTGTAGTGGCCGTACGCTAGCCTCGTTGAGCCTGCGAATATTGTTAGCTAACTTCACCAGGCTCGAATGGATGACGAAGTGGCCTTTGATGCTCATGTTGCAGGTGCAGCCGCTGTGGCCTTTGATCTAATCCAGCGCCACCGAAGATGGCAACCGAGCTTCTGCGTACTGCTTCATGAGTCGCATACCGAAGCGAGCACAAGAGACGCCCTGGTTGCTACGAGCGAAAGTCAGCGCTTCCATGACAGAAGCGAGGCGTGCTCGCCCAAGAGTACTTACCAGATCGCGACTGGCGATGGGCTGGACGAACTCCTGAGCTGCGGACTGCTTCGACCCGTGTATTGTATATCGTCCAAGTACACGCTACGCCTCATGTCCTTCAAGGGACTGCAGCAGCACCTGCCAAACAGCTTCGCAATCAGAGCTCTGTCGGAGCACTCCTGGGTCGACTCGTTTGAATCCCATCTGGGAGCGACACCTATGGAGAAGATCTATCACCACTGCGTACAGCTGCTCTTCCACCTCACCATGTCGCCATGCTTGCTGCTACACGACTGTGAGTACAGCAGCCTCCGCGTCGCGGCTATCCATCAGGATATGCAGACGAGCAGTATGCCGGCCGTGCTCTCGTCGCGTCCGCAGGTCATCTTGTGGATCACTTTGCTCGTCGGCCTGCACGCCAAAGGGGCGTGTCTGGAATACTTTGCCGAGGTCATGCGAGCAGCGGCACTGGGTGCTGGGGTCTATGACTGGCCTACCGCCAGGAGTCTCTGTGAGAGCTATGCTTGGACTTCGGCAGTCACGCAGCAAGCCGAAGAGTTCTGGTCGATCTACGGCCCTGCTCGATGCGCGTCGCTCAGCACGGAGAGCAGCTTCGAGCAGATTGACGCGTGGTCCTTGACAAGCGATGAGACGGCCAGCTTCAGCGCTTCGCCTGATCTTGGGGCTGCATCACAACAGTACAGCTACGGCGGCCTCGACGATGCGACTTGACCAGCTCTTGAACATTCCGCAAGCAAAGCACTGCAAGGCGAGCAAGCGGGCATCGACGACTTTACGACAACGACGAAACGAAGCATGACTACGTGCTGCGGCATGACTAACGACTTGTACTGGGAATAATACCTTAACGATGCCGATGCCGAACGCTCTTGACGATACAGTGGTGGGCTCTCCGACTCCTGCCGATGTCCTCGGGGAAAGCAGCGAGCGGCATTGGGGCATTGGACAGAGCGCGTGACTTTACTTGCTATGCCGAGGCACAATTCGAGCAGACCATCGAGGTTGTTGACGAATTTCACGGAATTGTTTGCTCTTGATTGCGGCGGCGACAACATCATCTCGGTCATGTCATGCTCAAGGGCATGAGCAAGAGCCAGCTTAATTGATGATTCAGGCTCTCATGCAGGGCATCGCCAGGAAGTCTACAGAAGCCTGAACCCCTCCATTAAGCCCCGCATCACAGAGCCAAAACAATATGCCGTGGAATGACAGCGAGTATGGTGTACCTACGCAAGTCGCAGGTATGCGATGAGCAGGATCAGCGACATCACAATGTAGAACAAGCCTAGACCCGAACATGACTTTGTGCGTGCACGTGCGCCATCTACCGTCGCGGCACATACTGTGTGTATACCGTAGTCTGTGCCCTAAATCCAATATTCACTCGTACCGAGGAGCGCGGCTTCTAGCTCCGTCACGACGCTCGTCAGATGAGACCATTGTCTTTTTACCACGGCCACTCGTCCACAATCACACGATCACTTGCTCTTCTTCTTCTCTCGTACTCCTCCTCTTCATCCTCTTCGCTTGCTCTCTCTGCTTGACGACTTCTTCGTCGAGTCATCAGCTCTCGTCCTCGGTGCCATCTCATCTCCTCTCGACCCGTATACTACACATTGCGTCCATGTTAAGCTAGCGAGGACTCTCGTCGCATCGACCTCGATATTCTTACTTTCACCCTTCATCACAGCCTGGACGATCACTGCTCGAGCATTCCCCACTCACTCTTGTGGACATCGACGAGCGAACCTCACAAAAACACCCTGAGCTAAACTCCCCGTACTCGACAAGCACACCTCTACACCAGCAATGGCATCCACGAACCCGAAGAAGCGCACGTCCGCTGCCACCAACTTGATCGGTACGTGATCCTGGTCCTCATCCCCAAGTCATCCGGATATGTGTGCTGACTCGACATTCCAGCTGGCGGCGGAGCAGGCATGATGGAGGCTCTCGTGTGCCATCCTCTCGGTGAGACTCACACAACGGACTGCATGACCAGCGACTGACGACATCGCAAGACACGATCAAAGTCCGCATGCAGCTTTCGCGGAGGGCTAGGCAACCTGGCGTAAGTACTCTCTCCCTCATGCGCGGCGGTCTCCATCGCCATGGCGCAGTACTGGCACATTCGCACATCTCGTATCCCGCGCCCTCGATCTCATGCCGGTGTGTAATGGTTTAGCTGACCTTGTCGACAGGCGAAAAAGCGCGGCTTCCTCCAGACCGGCGCGGAGATTGTCAAGCGGGAGACGCCGCTCGGTCTGTACAAAGGTCTCGGCGCCGTTCTGACGGGTATTGTCCCGAAGATGGCCATCCGATTCACGAGTTATGAGTGGTACAAGCAGTTGCTTGCCGACGCGGATGGCAAGGTCAGCGGGCGGGCGACGTTCTTGGGTAAGTGCATTTCATGCTACGAGGAGGGCTCGGTGATTGCGTGGTCGACTTGAGTCTTCCAAGGACTTGCCATGACGAGAGGCATGAGCACCATGAGAGCCATGCGCGAGCATCGTGGTCATGCGACCTCATTTCTGAGCACCGCTAACACATCTCAAGCCGGCCTCTCAGCAGGTGTGACTGAAGCAGTCATGGTCGTGACACCGATGGAGGTTGTCAAAATCCGCCTCCAGGCGCAACACCATAGCATGGCGGACCCGCTCGACATTCCCAAATACCGCAACGCCGCACACGCGACCTACACCGTCGTCAAGGAAGAGGGCTTCGGCGCACTGTACCGCGGTGTCAGCTTGACTGCCCTGAGACAGGGCACGAACCAGGCCGGTCAGCATTCCTTCCAACTCGCGTTCCACCATGCTGACATTATGCAGTGAACTTCACAGCATACTCCTACTTCCGCCGCTGGCTGCAAGAATACCAGCCTTCGCTCCCGCGCGATGCGGCCGGCGCCGTGATCCTCCCCGGCTATCAAACATCCCTGATCGGCCTCGTGTCCGGCGCAATGGGCCCGCTGTCCAACGCGCCCCCATCGACACGATCAAGACGCGCCTGCAGAAGACGCCCGCGGAGCCGGGCCAGACGGCGCTGCAGCGCATCACCAAGATCGCTGGGGAGATGTTCAAGCAGGAAGGCGCAAAGGCCTTTTACAAAGGCATCACGCCGCGCATCATGCGCGTCGCGCCGGGCCAGGCGGTCACCTTCACGGTGTACGAATACCTCAAGGGGCTGTTGGAGAAGCAGAGGGATCTGCCGGCGGCGGGGAAGTACGAGGAGTAGGGATCCTCGGTGAGACGGCGCTGAGTTTGGCGCAGGTAGCACACTTCTTGGCAGTCATTGGAGGAGAAGCACAAGCTTAGGGGGCAAGGAATGGTCAATGGTGATTGGACGTATGTCAAAGAACTTTGGAGATCGGAGATGACGGTGGCAATCGACGACAGAAGTGGAAGACGCGGTGGCTGTGTGGGTGCGATGACGCGACGCTGCCACTTGGAGAGAAGCATCCTTGCTCAGCATTCGGAGCGTGCGGCGCGAGGGGTGTAGAGTCATCCTTAGCACTTGTGTGGGTGTACATGATACATAGCAAAAGTTCATTGCCAATCCTCTCGGTTCCTTTCCTCAGCCGCCCCCCTTCACCTCACACACCGCATCCCAAGCCGGAACTTCCAGTCCTCACCACCGCAAGGACGCAGTGCACAGTGCTCTTTCCTCCCCTTCCACACCAAGCGCAGCCAACTCTTCACATGACATCAACACCCCTCACACCATGTCATGCCTTCGCACGTATTACAACAATTGGACTTTGACTATAACGATGGCATAAGGAGGGCGAAATTTCAGCAGTGACTATCTAGCCGCGAACCCGAATGATAATTTTCAAGATTTGAAAACCAACAGGCGCCGCTAGCGAAAAAGACTGCGTTTCAACGTTCTGGGCACGTCTGTTGTAAATGATCGAAGGCTGTGGAGGATTTTGTTTTGCGGATGCAAATGAGCGCGTCGAAGGTAAGGATTTGTGCCGTGGAGAGGAAAGGAGAAGGAGGAGTTGAGGATGAGGAAGGACGAGGTGGGAGTGGAGGGTTCGGGGCTCGGTGAAACAGTGGCCGAGGGAGCGGGCATGTTCTTTGTCTTGAGGGACATGTCTAGACATTAGCAGCGAGCGTATCGACGACAACGTCTGGCAGGTCTGCAGGAGTTGATATGGAAGCAATCGCGTTAGAACAGCTACGCTAATGTCTGTGTCTACCCGGGTATCCCTGAAGCAATGTCGTCTCTTCTGCGCCTTCAATCCAGCTTTTGGTCGTGCTCTGCTCTATGCTAATCTTACAGTCTTCCAGTGTCGTTGGTCTCGTCCTCGTCATCCTCGTTCTTACATTTCCTCGTGACCGCACCCCGGTTCGGTCGCAGACAACAGTCGCAAGCCGTATTCTTCATCAGGCATGACACCGCGGCCAGACGACCGCAGTCAGTCTGCGCTCTCATCCAATTCGAGGACGTGAGGCTGCCTCGCGTCATGCAGGCCCATCACGTCTTCCATCTCTTTCACCTTCGGCTCGTGCACTTGCCTCAGATTTCCTGTCGAATTCTGCACGGTGCTGTCGGTGCCCTCACCAGCAGACTCCATGCTGACCCTCAATCTTCCCGTCCCTGGCCGGGCATCATCGTGATCCTGTTCGATCGAGAAGAAGCTTTCCACGTCGCTAACATTAGCTAGACCGTCTTCAGAGGTGTGCCTAGCTTCGTCCATCTGCGCGGTCTGACGTGCTTTGAGTCGATCTTCCACAGACATCTTCTGCCACTCAGGGCCGAGGGTGATGACAGACGCCTGCTTGCCGTGAACAGTGAAACTTCCTTCTTTCCTGTGCAAACCATCCGTGTTGTGACTCAAGCTCACCGAGTCGTCGATGCCCACGGTGGATGCAGAGTCTCTGCCCTTTCTGCCACGGTGGTGCTGCGTAGGCGCGCTGCCCTCGCGAAGAGTGCGATGGAGACTGCGTCGCACTTTGACGCGCCCGTCCCTGCTCTCCGGACTGCCGCGATGGGCGTTGGCGTGGTCACCATCCGCAGTGGCAGAAATCGATCGACGCTTTCCCACTGTTGGGCGCCGATTCCTGGTCACGCACGCTTGGCGTTGGCGTGGGTGATGCAATGGGTCTGTCGATGACACTCAGTCGCTCGCTGTGGGACATCATGCTCGCCATCGACGGTGGCCGCGCAACGCTGCTATCGGTTGGACTTGCTGATCTGATAGCAATATCCGACCTCGAGCTAGGCCGGTCTAGAGCAAGCGGTGGCAACTTGAACGCTCCGCCGGCCACAGATTCGGCTTGGTCGAGAACGTCTGATGGGGTGGCGAAGGCCTTGTCGATCTCATCGAAGCTTCCCGTCTCTCTTTGTGCAAAGCTTGCTCTCGACGACACGCGAGCAACTTCAGAGTCTGCAGCGAGCGAGGAAGCTGGGGCGATGCTTGACCTCGAGTTGAGACGACTGAGATTCCCCGGCGGAGGCACTAGTCCCTCTCGATAGCAAAGAAGCCTTGCGCAGCACGGGCGGATACCGTGAAGGGGTCGTCGTCTCAGCTTCCAGCTCTCTTGTCAAAACATCCCAGTAGCACCGAAGCCGCCACACTTCGTACCTCGCCCATTTGAGCTTGTAAGCTAGACGTGCACCAGCCGCAAGCAGATCGTTCCGCGTCTTCGCAGTGCATGGTGCTAGTATCTGGAGATGCCGAGCAGTTTTGATGTAGTCCTCGACCTTGGCAAGGGCCACAGGAATGCTTTCTTCGGTAGCAGCGATGTTATCGCGTAGAGCACGAAGTCGAGCTTCGGAAGCTTCCTGGCCGAATAGGTGGTCGTCCACGTTGCCGTCTTCGCTGACTTGGTTCAGCGATGGTGCAGGTGCAGGCGTCGCCAGCGAGCTAATGCTCGCCGCATCAACGGAAGGCTGCACGCTCCACCGCTTGTCCTGTGACAGCATTGCAACAGATCGGACGCCGACTTTCGCGGTCGTCAAAGTCGAGGCATAATTGAGCTTAGCCATCCAGTCGTTCAACTCTGCATCATCCTCTGCCAGCAAGAACTCGTCAAATTGCTGATCGGCTCCTTCAGTCTGAGCCAGGACAAATGCACTTTTGTTGCCTCTTGTAAGTCGCGTCATGTAATGCCACAGCATTTCGCGTCCGAATTACCAGATCCGCCGCAAGCTTGCGACAGGCGGATCAAACACTAAAAGCTTGTGCCGCCGGCTATACTTTGCGTGGTTCTTAACCTGCGCCTCTAGTCCCTTGACCCAATGGTGGTCCTTGAAGAAGTAGAGCTGTGACCTGGTAAGGATGGCGCCCCATTCGCGCCAAGGGCCTTGCACACGTCGTTTGCTCGCAGTCTTGCGCCACAACACCCCGACCTTGATGATCTCGATCGGAACCATGCCGGCTTGCGCTTCTTGAGGATTCGTTATTGTGGTCGGTGACGTGAAGGCTTCTGGTCGAGACCGAGCAGACACAACTTGCAGAATGCTGGGCTTGAAGAGAGCGTTATGAAGTCTTTGGATGTCCACCTTGCCGGACGTGCCAAGATAACTGCAAGGGGTCATCGAAAATGAGCACCTCGCCAAGTGCCGGGCGAAGCACATCCAGCTTGAGCTTGTCGTCAACGATGAAATTGTAAGGATCATGCTTGGTGGACTTTGCTGCTTCCTCAGGCGTCACGCGAGGCTTGAGTTTTTTGCGGCTTCCGGCCTTGCTTTCGTGGTTTGCCTGACGCAGCATCGTCGTCACTGTTGTGGGCGATGAACTCAGTGTATTGGATGTTGTCGTAGAAATATTTCAGGATGTCATCGTCGACACCATGATCCTTTGTATTCTTCAGGTATTGAAATTTTTGCATTTTGTGCTTGTTGTTCTTGTTGAACAGATCGGAATGCAAGATGATCAGAGAGTATGCGAGAAAGTATGGATGATCTGAGCTCGTTAGCACTTGACTGGGATCATGAACGCGTCAGACACGTACCGCTGTCGTCAAAGATGTGAGGATTGCACTCATGGTAACGGTTGGCGAAAGCCTCTATGACACGATCGATCTGCTGTGCTTCACCAGGCAGGTCAATTTCCCAAAGCAGCCGGCGCAGAGAAATGTCCATTGGTTCTTCGTAGAACTTGAATGTCCTCATCAGACTTCGCAGAACATCATGACTGAATGTGTCACCAGTCCTTGACATGAACAAAGCAATGCTTTTCTTCGGTATGTCTTGCTCCAAACGTTGATAGTACCTGCCAGCGGTTTCGCCGTCTTCTCGACCAGGGAGTATCAAAGTATCGCGTGACAGCACAAACGAATTTTGATTCGAATTTGGCGCCGACGTTCCCATCACTGAGGATCCGCGCCATGATCCAAAGTGTATCTCTGAAGGATGTCTCAGTCGAGACGTCAGACTGCGAAGGCCAGCGATGCTATTGCGACCAAGAGTAGTCGAGCCTTCGGAATCGCGGCCAGACGCCTGCGAAGCCGGGGTCGGTACCATATCTTCGTCAACCCTGCTAGTGCGAGATCCGAACGTGCTTGCTCTCTTGCGGGCATTTCTGGCGAAGGCGAAGGGTGTTGTCTGTGAAGAACGCAGCGATGTGGCGGAATTCGAAGACTCATGCCTGATCAATGGAGGTGCCAGAGCTACGAGATCGGACGCTGACACATGCTTGCGGAACGTGCTTTGTTCATCGCCATGCCTGCGGATCTGAAATGTGGCTGCGCTTGGCCTCATGCCATCCATAGACTGAGCCACTCGTGCTCCTCGGTCTGGAGACTTCGGTGGACTTGTCTGTGATTTGTCCGAGGTGTTCTTGGGCTGCAGATCGGCACTGATTGGAAAGAGCGACGTCTGCTTGTTCTTCCGCCTCGGGATCTTGAAGCGACTGGACAGCGACCTGGCCGACGATGGGCGGAGAGTATCATCGAATGATGCGCGAACAGGTGACGAGTCATATCGACGAAAGTTGACAAACGGCACCGGTCTGGTCGTAGCAGAAGCATCGAAGGAGTCCCCGAATCGGTAGCTACTCGCGGAAGGCCGTGGAGAGTCGAGACTTGTGTGTAACGGCGACCTGGCGTTCAATTGCGGCGTGGGCAGCGGCTGTGTGTATGCATTGAGATCTGCAGGCGACAACGTCATGCTCGCTAGCTCCGATTTTGCACGAAAGGACTTTCCTGACCGCTTGAAAGGATTGAGTGTCATGCGTCTCGAAGAGACAAAGTATGACTCCTCAGCAGCACTGCGTCCGATCGTGGGGAGAAGGCGCCGCCGCCTCATCGTCTGGAGACTCCGTACCAAATACTGCTGCATGCTGATTGTATCTCGTGGAGAGTTGTGGATCGGAAGCATGCCGGGCTCTCATGAAACCGAAGCCAGGACGAACATCTTCGGCAACAAAGCCATAACGACCTCTTCTAGGCAAAGTCTGCGACTGTCCAATTCTCTGTCCAGCAGAGGTGAAGGACCATGAACGAGATGCGGCGGTCGGCGGTCTCGTGGAGTCGTTGGCCGTATTCGTGACGTCGTCGAGGACTCCATTTCTGGCTGTAGACTGCTCACCGCCTCTTCCTAAATCGCGAGCACTGGCGCGCTTCCTCAAGCTCTCCAACAGCATTGTCCCTGAGGGATAGTGAGGACCTCATGAGCGATGATTCCGCATGCTCATCCAAGGGAGCGGCTTGATCGAAGCCACGTACGGACAATTGCTCTTGCTGAGTTGTCGTTTGGAAGGACCCTGAACGGATAGTTCCAATTGACATGCCAGTTACAATGAAGCTCGGACGATGCTGCTGGCGGTAGTGTCGTGTCTAGTTTAAAATAACAATGGTTGAAACATTCCCCTGGGAGGAGGATCACCTCTGCTGGAAAGATGTCCAAGAGGTCCGTGCCTTCCCGCCAAGTATTTCCGTCCGCTAAAGCCGCGCGTAAATCGGTGGCACGCGATCAATTGCCGCATTGTGCCTGAGCCGCGCTCTTCAGAGGGGCAGGATAAGGCACCGATTTTGTTGTTTCTGCCAACTCACGACAATAGACATCATTGCAACGACCATCCCGCAACTCGACTTCGGCGCAAGGGCGACAGCCTGTCCTTGTCAGGGCATTCGCCTGAACGCAGGTCTCTTGCACAATGCTCACCATACAGAAGCTTTTCCTATTCAGCTGCCTGGCAGGGACTATTACTGCCGTGCCTTCAAACACAGTCTCATGGCAGAGCAATGAGAACAAGCCGTCACAAAGTGCATCACATCAATCAGCGACATCTCCAAACTCCTGGCTCTCGAATCTCTGGCGTTCGTTCCGTCACCTGACGCCCTCGACGGCATCCTCCCCCTGCATTGGACCTGCACAGACATCATGGAAGCATCAGCAGACCAGTCTCCCGCTTCGCCATGCGTTACGCAGACGACATTGTCCTGCGCTTCAACGTCACTACTGAATACGAGGCCGTCATGCTTCGGGAAGCCGTGAACACTCTCTTCGTCGACCTTTGGGATGCCACAAACGAGTTTATTGATGTCAGACTCTCGAAAGACATGGTAAGCAGTCCATGCTTCTTCACGTCTTGATGTATTGACTCATGTGTAGTACGAACCCTTCATCGGACTGCTGCCGGATACCCTGCGCACCGCACACATCCTGTTGATGAGCGGTACCGAACTTGTCCATGCCGTTTCCGATTCCCACTCGCCACCACAGGACACAGACACATTCGCGGAACCACTCAGTCCGTCGAGCCAGCATTCGAAGCACAAAAGTAAAAGCTCCTCGTCAGTCGATCTATTCTTCCGAGAATATAGGCCGCTTTCCGCAATCATGCCTTGGATGAAGCTCATGGAATCCCTCTTTCCTGAGCACGTCGAGATGGTTTCGATTGGCCACACCTTCGAAGGGCGCGATCTGCCTGGACTTAGGATCAGCTCGCGTCTCGACGATGCAACTACACTCGCCGAGGCTAGAAAGACGATTATCGTCGCCGGCGGTCTCCACGCAAGAGAATGGATCAGCACGAGCTCGGTCAACTTTGTGGCATACTCCTTCATCACTGCTTACAAAGCCGGCAAGCAGCCTCTCGTCAATGACTTTGACTGGCTCTTCGTCCCGACACTCAATCCAGATGGTTATGCCTACACATGGGAGTGGGACAGACTATGGCGCAAGAACAGACAAGACACGAAATACCCGTTCTGCAAAGGCATCGATCTGGACAAGACCTGGGACTTCCAATGGGACAACGCTTCGATCGAGGACAACCCGTGTTCTGAGAGCTACGCCGGATCGCTCCATTCGAGGGCTTCGAAGCTGTCCAACTTGCCAATTGGATCCGCAACCAGACCGAGCACAATAACGTCGAGTTCGTCGGGCTCCTGGATCTGCACTCGTACTCTCAGCAAATCCTTTATCCCTTACTCATACACATGCAACAACAAGCCGCCTACGCTTGAGGATCTGGAAGAGCTTGCCGAAGGTCTATCGAAAGCCATTCGACTTGAGAATCACGAGACATACAAGGTCCGCTCCGCGTGCGAAGGCAACGTTAACATCTATGGGACCGATCGGACCCACGGATGGAAACCGGCGGTGGCTCTTTCCTAGACTGGTTTTACCATGAGTTGCACGTCCGCCACGCATTCCAGATCAAGCTTCGAGACAAGGGCAGCTATGGCTTCCTCTTACCTCCGAAATACATTGTCCCGACCGGGAAAGAAGTCTTGCGAGCGGTGGAGTACTACGGTCGCGCTCTGGCATCTGGCCTGTTCAGGACTGTTTCGGATCCACATGTCGCTCCGGCATCTTTCGCAGAGCAGGCGCCGCTTGAATGAACTGATAACCTAAAGATGTACCATGAGTGCATCGTTTCGACCTCAACCCGGTGCATGCAATCCGGGAGAGATGGCCGACTTCACGTCAGGCTCAGGGCTCCAGATGCCCACATGGAAAAGGATGTCCGATGCGAACAGGCGTGCATGGCCTCGTCGCTGGGCTTGATGCTTTGACACTCCACGACCGCATATATTGGACCCAGACGGCATCTATCAAATACCTGATCCGACCGAGAGGCACAAGATTTGCGAATGAAGCTCAGATCCTGGTTCTTTCCAGGTCACGGGTCTTGCTGAGCCCACAAAGATAGCTTCCTCGTGAAGCAGCGCTCAGCTAGCTGAACTCCCAACAGATACGGCCGGGACTCGAGCATCAGCCGCATCGTACATTCCCGAGCTTACGATGGATTCCTCACTAAGTTATGTGCACGACGGCCGCACAACGCGTGTCGCGGCAGCGAAGTACCCTCGCGAAGTCTCACGACATCGCTATCGCCTTGAGCGAAGCGTGGCTGCAGCGCGTCCATTAGAGATCGTGGCTGGCAAGCTGGCTCTGGCCGGGCAGAACCTCAGATCTATCACATGAAAGCACTCCACAGTCTTCTTGTCGCACAGTAGGCGACATCACAGTGAACTGCGGCAGACGCGTTGCAACGGGCTGTAGTGTACATATTCATTACTTTCGAGTTGACCGACGCTCACCGTCTTCCCGGCCTCTTTGGTTTGCTGAAGGCAGCTCCTGACCCGCCAGCCGACGCTGCTGGCGCGGCCTGGACGTCTTCCACCTCCGCAAGCACAGCTTTCTCGTCAACTTCCTCCGCCGAGCTCGCTTCGATTTTGCTGTCCGCCTTGACTCCCGCCCTCTGCTTGCACCCGCCGCCAGCATGCCCGCTTTACTGCTCGCGTACAGCATTCTTTCCTTCAGCTTCGCGCCAGACGGACACGTATAGACGAAGAGCACCTTTCCCGTGCTCTGATGCCTGTAGAACGTATAGCTCGGCTCCGTCCCACTCGCACATCTACCCACGCCCTTCGCATCGACGTCCGACCGCGCCTCTCTCAGCACGAGCGCCTCTCTCGCAACGTCCACGCCCAACACGACCACGTTCTTGGCTTGACCAGCGTGCAACTCCGTCAGAGCCTGTTTAGCGTCCTGCGGCAGAGGCAACGACACGCCGGACGAGACCTGTCCGCCCCCTCGCGCTGTCGTGCCTCGACTCTCCAATGCCTCCGCCTCGCGCAGGTCGGTGTTCGCTCGTTCCTCCGTCGTGAGCGGCGCAGAGAGCGCCGTGTGTTTCAGGTGTGCCGCCCAGCCCGTTGAGGTGAGCTCCGCGCGATTGGTGGCGAAGAGGGTGTTGGAGATGTGTTCTGTGCCTGAATGGGCGTTAGCATCTGAGCGGAAGTGCTGCAGTCCGCTGAGGATGGAGGGACAAAGGCGGTCTTACCTAACTCCCCGCACCAGCGCCAATCGCGTGCTCGCGAAGAGCATCTTCTGCCTCACAGGTGCCGCGTCGGGGACGTATGTGATTGCCACGAACTTGCCCGCGCCCGCTATGGAGGGGCCATCTTCTCGCAGGAGTATGTACAGCGGTGTTGTGTCATTGAGCAGGGGCGCGAGGGACTTGTCTAGATCTGTGGAAAAGGAGGACGAGGAAGAGGCGACTGTTCCTTTCGGGACCAGCTGTTCGGGAGAGGAGGATATGCCTGCGAGGAGGCCGCGCTGGGAGGGGTTCGACAGGAGGTCGCGGAAGGCGGAGAGGAGGTCTTGGGAGGCTGGAATGGGATCGTCAGTGTCCGTGCAGTGCTTGTGAGGTATCAATTAGGGCAGACGAACCTGAGATACCAGATTGCATGGCTGTGGTAGC
>JAQQXO010000217.1:0-44871 GCA_029852735.1 Persea americana | reverse complement strand
TTGTTCCCTTGGAATCTGATTGGTGGGCAATCTCTATCTCTCTCAACAACGAACAACGCGTCTTCGGACCCTGCTCCGCGCATTGCCCACCAATCAGATTCCAGGACAAGCTAATGGCCACAGACAAGTCACTGATCGGAGACCGATGCCGCCACAGGAGCAAAGTTCTCTGCAGACGAGGCAAGATGCTATAGGTCACGACTTCTTGGGGGCTTGCACGATATCCCACCCAACATCACCGCATCCATATTTGAGCATGCTTCATGGGTCTACACTGAAGGTTTAAGACCGATATCCAGCTATCGAATGGCAAAATACAGACAATCATGCGTCAATCATGTCTAACACTGCTAGATCAGCGCAGCATATAACGATACTACAATCAGTACAACATTCAGATTCCTGGTACTAGACCGGGCGCAAGCGACATACATCAGCTGATGCGGTATGATGGGCGATGCATGAAATTGACTATGAGGCCTATGTGAGGACCTAAGGTCGATCCAAGGAGTAAATTTGTTGTATGAGTAGTATTGAATGAAGCTATAGAATATTCACAGATCCGCTTGTAACTTATCTTCCGTTTTCTGAATTGTCCACTCTAATTGTCTAGCCAGCACAACCTATTGCAACCAGGAATACAACGACACCACTACAGCAAGGCATATAGGAGCAGACCATTGACAAGGTGGATCACACCTCCACCCAAAATCATTCATGGTCATGAAGCTCGATGTCAAGGTATGGTTCTGCCCGGCAACACGCTGACAATTTAGCGGACACATCTCGCGAGAAGCGATCGCGTCAAAGCGGTACATACATCGAAACGTGCCTAACTGACCCAAAGATCGACTTCCATCCTACTGAGCCATGGATCTTGACCTCCATGTACAACGGTCAAGTCCTCCTCTACAAACTATACAGACTCTTCGATTATAAAAACTTTCGAAATAACGGACGTACCGATACGTGCCTGTCGATTCATAGCACGCAAGAACTGGTTTGTGTGCGGAGGAGATGATTTTATGCTTCGATGCTATAACTACAACACTGGTGAAAGGATCATACAATTCGAAGCTCATCCCGATTACATTCGCTGCTTGTGCGTGCACCCCACGCTGCACTAGTTCTCTCCGGCTCAGATGATATGACCATCAGACTATGAACTTTGACAACAATTGGAAACTACAACAGGTAATTTGCATATGCTACAAGACTGACATAGACCTTTGAAGGGACACTCGCACTACGTGATGTCTATCGCGTTCAACCCGAAAGACACAAATACCTTTGCGTCCTCTTGCCTGGACAGAACTGTGAAGACATGGGCTTTAGGCTCTACCGAGGGCGAACTTTACGCTCGATGCACATGATAAGGGAGTTAATTTTTGTTGAGTACTACCCCGGAGCCGACAAACCATACATGATCACTACGGGCGACGACAAACTAATCAAGATCTGGGACTACCAAACAAAGGCCTGTGTTCAGATCCTCGAGGGCCATACCTCGAAGTTTCCTTTGCTGTCTTTCACCCGGAAATACCCATAATAGTCTCCGGCTCAGAAGACGGGCACCATCAAGATATGGCACAGTTGGTACATACAGACTCGAGCAGACACTGTCGTATGGCTTAGAGAGAGCGTGGTGTGTTGGAGTATTGAAAGGTCGCAATGATGTATGTATGGGTTTCGACGAGGGCTGTGTTGTCATAAAGCTCGGTCGTGAAGAACCGGCCGTATCTATGGACAATTTCTGCAAGATTATCTGGGCCAAAGGCACAGAAAATCCAGACAGCGGTCATTAAGCCATCTGAGGCTGATCAGAAAGATGGAGAGAGACTGATGCTAAGCACGAAAGACCTTGGTACTTGTGAAGTATACCCTTCTAAGCTTCAACACTCACCCAATGGACGTTTTGTTGCTGTTTGCGGCGACGGCGAATACATAATATATACAGCTCTCGCATGGCGCAACAAAGCATTCGGTGCCGCTACCAGCTTTGTATGGAGCGTTGACTCCAACGAATATGCAATAAGAGAAACTCATCGACACTAAAAGTCTTTAAGCAATTCAGAGAGCGACCGGGGCACGTCAATGTTGGTTTCGCCACGGGAAGACCATCTTTGGAGGTGCCTTGCTCGGAGTCAAAGGCAGTGACTGGGTTTCGTTCTATGACTGGAATAGTGGTAGTCTCGTGCGAAGAATAGATGTGGGAGGTTGTACGGACGTTTTCTGGTCTGAGGACGGGCGACTTGATGGCACTTATCACGAGGAAGCCTTCTACGTTCTCGCTTTGATCGGCAAGCGTATGCTGATGTCGTTGAAAGCGGTACCGCTGCAGAAGATGAATCTGGAGTGGAGGACGCCTTTGAAGTCCTAGCAACAATCAATGAAACTGTGAGGAATGGCAAATGGGTCGGAGATTGCTTCATCTACACCAACTCAGCGAATCGGCATGAACTACTTGGTTGGAGATCAAACTTACACGATCTCGCATTTCGACGCTGGGAATGTATATGCTTGGATACATTGCTCGGGATGGACGGATATACTGTGCCGATAAGGACATGAACGTCTCATCCTATGCTCTTTCAGTCGCTGTGGTCGAATACCAGTCTATGATCATTCGTGGCGATCATGAAGAAGCAGCCTCCGTGCTCGAGACTATCCCTGCTGATCAGAAGAACAAGATTGCGAGATTCTTGGAAGGGCAAGGTTTGAAGGAGCTTGCTTTGACTGTCGCAACTGATGATGAACATCGCTTCGAACTAGCTCTAGCTCTTTCCCGATTAGATATCGCGTTGGAGATTGGCACAGTCTCTCGATGTCGAGAACAAATGGAAGACTGTTGGGAGATAATGCCTTAGCTGCTTGGGATTTCCAACTCGCAGAGGAGTGCTTTACAAAAGCGAAAGATCTCAGCTCTCTACTCCTATTGCATACCTCTACTGGAAACGCCAAAGGTCTGTCTGGCTGGTGATGCTTGCCACAGAGGCTGGTCAAAACAACATAGCCTTCGCTCTAACCTGTCTCTAGGACAAACATCAGACTGTATCGATACACTGATCAAAACATCGCGCTTAGCGGAGGCTGCACTCTTTGCACGTACATATATGCCCTCTCGAATCGATGAAATAGTCACACTCAGGAGAAGTGAGCTCGAACAACAAAATCGTGGGCGAGTTGCAAAAAAGCTCTCTACACCAGAAGTCGAGCCGATCAATTCGAGAATCTGACGCAAGCATTGGAAGAGGAAAAGTCCGCTTCAACCTCCTTGATAGATCTTGAGGAGAAGCCGCTAACGAATGGAGAGACGTCAAAGATATCAAATGATGTAGAGGCTCCTGTGGAATCAGAATAGATAGTAAGTCAAGTCTCTTTACAGTGAATAGCTTCTGATTTTAATGTCCGCATCATTCGTGGTTGAATTCTTTAGTGAACTGCATCACATTAACTCACTGTTACATTCTCTTACGAATTAGAGCACCAAGAAGAGCAGTTGCGACATTCACTACTCACTCATCATCTTCTTCACACCAGTAGAGCCTTTTCGACAGTCGCTACCATTGCTGAAATAGAGTCAGCGATACACAAGGCGCAATGTCGCAACCCACGCTTCGTCTGGGCGGTCTTCAATTTTCCCGGCACAACTGACGAAGATCTCCCCTTAGTCGCAGGCGAGCGAATCGAGGTCATCTCGAGGGGACGATGAGTTCGAAGATGGGATGGTGGGAAGGGATCAATAGTGCAGGGCGACAAGGACTCTTTCGAAGATCTATCGTCGGCTACCAGACCTGTCATGAGCGCCGGTGCCAGTGTAACGAGCTTACAGGAATCAGCACCTGATGGAGCTCCTGAACAGCCAGCGGAAGTGCAGGCAGTCGCACCACATAATGATTCAGATTACGACGAGGAAGTCAGTGCTGCACCAGCGAGCGATAAAGATGTCCTCTCCTGGACACCGACGGATTGTAGCGCAGCACTTTGCACGACTTGGGTTGGGCAGATGTGTCTCCGAAATTCTCAGAGCATGAAGTAAATGGTCGCATACTTCTTGCCATGCAGCACACCGACCTGCGCGAATAGATATCAACGCCTTTGGTAAGCGATTCGAGATTATAAGAGAAATCGATCGACTGCGGCAAGCGAATAGCAATGATACACAGGCACAGACGGATGGTACGATGACTCCTCCGCTAGTAGTGACACAGCGCACGAACGGGCGACAATCTACCATTTCCCCAACAGAGTCTGCAACAGGAGCAATGTTGCAAGACTCACCACGCTCTGCTGATCCAGGGACAATAACAACGGTGTCGAACCGCTGATACCACGACAGCCATATTATGATGATTCTAAGGAATTAGCGCCCGCCATAGCTCCTGGTGATCCTCTTTATCGCCGATCAGACTCTGGTCTGGGCAGTTCAGATCTGAGCAGTTCTGACGCAGCAAATTCAAGTGGCCAGGTCGGTCATCGAAAAATCAATGTCCACCTCTTCCATCGCATATACACCACTCGTCCCGGAGCTCAACGGCCGAAAGAGTCCTGAGAAGGGTCACTCTCGTGCTTGGTCACAGGACACAGTGACCAGACCAATACACAGTCGTGGGCCTGGTCTAGAGCCTGTGGACGAGACTTCAGCTTCGATAATATCCACCGACTCTGCTCCAAAGACGCCATCAAGCACCATCGGCTCGCCGCTGTCCGGAACGATTGGCGTCGGAGCGACGAGTCCCTCAATTGGCAGTCGCCCTACGCTTGTGGCCAAGCGGTCTCTTCTGAGTCGTAAGGCCAAGTGGCGTCCGAATGCAGTCTCTGAGAACCTCGAGCAGGTTCCCGCGATGGAGTCTGCGAAGGATGCAGACTTTTGTGGCTGGCTCCGGAAGCGGCGGTGAGCGATCGTATAATTGGAAGTTGCGCTACTTTATACTCAAAGGCACGCGGCTAGCATACTATCAGCATGATCGAGATACGAGCGAAAAGGGCTTGATAGACATAAATTCACATCGTGTCGTTCCCGTGGACGATATACTTTTCTACGTCCATCAAAGCACGTCTTCAAGCTTGTACCGCCTGCTCCAGGGGCCTCGCGAGCGCTCAACTTCACTCCACCCAAAACGCACTTTTTCTGTGCTGATACAAAGGAACAAATGCCGAGAATGGATCACAGTCTTTACGAAAGCAACTATAGGGCGAGACTGGTCGACGCCAGTGATTTCCTCATGTACGACCAAGACGATCTCCCTCAAGGCCGCCCGCGAGATCAGATCTGGCAAAGCCGACGGTGATGAGAACGGCAATAGGACGAGTGACGGGTCCTTGAAGAGTCCACTGGTCTTTACGCCCGAGGAAATTGTTGCACAACAACAAGCACAAAAGGCTATACGTGCTGGTCGTGTATCACGAAACCTGAGCATCAGGTAGTGACTCCAGCTTACGTCGCGCAGTCCTGTCTGCTGCTCAAGATGGCTGATCGATCGTTCATATGTAGATTATTTTATATTCGTAGACATACTACTCTAATACACACCACAACATGCTCGATCTCTTCACTGTCTTGGACAAGGGAGGTATAGTTCTATGGCAGAAGCATCTGGCACCTGTATCGGCTTCTGTAGTGAATGGCCTGATTGCTGACGTCTTCATCGCTGGCACTTCAATGGACACCTACTCAAAATCAGGCTACACCGTCAAATGGACCATGGCGAACGAGCTTGGACTCATCTTTGTAGCAGTCTATCAGAGCCTCCTACAACTCGGCTTTGTCGAGGAGTTTCTCGAAAACATGAAAGCAATACTCTTGAAATTGCACGGCACCGACATCAAGACGGCTCAAGCGCAAGGCACAGATCTTTTCAGGCATCGTATGCAAATTTGACCACTACTTTGATCAGAGGCTCAGTGACCTCGAAGCAGGTTCGGGCTCGACAAAACCAGAGATTGTCATTCAAGACACGACGAATGAGCAATCACAAGGAGATAATTCACGCTCGGATAGTCCTCGAATATTGAATGCCGCGAAATTGGTAGGTGGACGGAGAGTCGGGAAGAAAACATCAGGTCGGAACACGCCTGAAGTGGTCTCGTCTGAGGATGAAGCCAGAAGAAGCCAATAAAGACAAAAGTACAACGAAAGTGGAGAGCGGATGGGACCGTCCGACGATTCAGGTCACGTGGTGCTTGACTTTTCGACCGCCAATGGAGACAATAGCGACGTTAACTTGGAAGAAATTCATCGGCAAGGGACGCACATGGAGAAGACGAGTAACGGTCAAGTCGTCATCAAAGAGCTTGATGCTCTCTTACAACCCGAAGCGACGCCCTCGAAAGGTGCCTTTTCCTTCTTTACGTCACTAGTATCGGGCAAGACACTCACTGCGAATGACCTTGACCCTGTAATGGAAAACATGCGACAGCATTTTACTCGCCAAGAACATTGCGAATGAAGTCTGCGTCGACTTGTGCGCAAGCGTGCGTGATTCTCTAGTTGGTCAAAAGGCAGGCGCCCTAAACAAGACGTCAACACTCGTTCGTACGGCTATGCAATCATCACTCCGTCGAATCTGACTCCCACGACTTCGGTGGACTTGCTCAACGACATCCAACGCATCAAAAAAAGTGAATCACGACCGTACACTATTTCATTCATCGGTGTCAATGGCGTTGGAAAATCCACAAACTTGTCAAAAGTAGCGTACTGGCTCTTGGAAACGACCTGAAAGTACTGATCGTTGCATGCGACACATTTCGTAGCGGTGCCGTCGAACAACTCCGAGTGCACGTTTCTCGCTTGACCCAATTCATCCACAAATCACAACCAACCAGCACCAAGAGCGGTAAAATCGAATTATTTGGAGCGCGGGTACGGGAAAGACCCAAGTGTTATCGCTAATGACGCTATCAGTTATGCTGCAAGTCCGCATTCGACGTGGTTTTGATTGACACCGCTGGGCGTCGGCATAACGACGCACGCTTGATGTCTGGGTTAGAACGGTTCGCGGAAAGCCGTGGAAAATCGATAAATCTGGCAAGTCGCGGAAGCGTTAGTTGGGACAGACTCAATTGCACAAGCTCGTCATTTCAATGACGCTCTAGGGCGTCGAAATCTGGATGGATTTATTATTTCGAAAGTCGATACGGTGGGGGATTTGGTGGGGACGTTGGTGAGTATGATTTACGTTACTGGTGTGCCTGTTGTCTTTGTCGGGGTAGGACAGATGTACACTGACTTGCGCGGCTTGAGCGTCGAATGGGTCTTGAATATGTTGTTATCTTGAGGTCACTCTCTTTTACAATATTACTATCTTGACTAGATTCACTCTTACAGTACTATGCATCACTAATAACTGCCTCCTCGGCCTTCACTTTATTCTTATCGCGTGAACCACTGACCATACTAAAACATCGTGTTCAACAGTCCTGCTTTACACCAGCCGATTGACGATGCAATTTTGCGGCATCCGCTAGACTTGCACGACCGGCGAGTGCTGCCGGCGGAGGTGTCTCGCCTTCGTATGATCCAAGTGCGAACCCTTCCCTCTCGGCACGCGCATACTCTCGCGCTCGTTTCCGTTGAAGTTTGACCTTGCGGCGTCGATTACTCTGGTCGTGCGCGCCTCTAGCGTCCATGAATTTCTTGACTGGTCCAGGTTTGATGCACCCAATCTGGTCAGGTGGGATATGAAGACATGAGATTTCGGCAATGGGTTCCATTTGTCTGATTCGGCCATGGATGAGGACGCGTTCACGTATCATGTTGTCTACGTAGACGGGCTCGACACCGCTGACTGTGACTTCAGGCAAGGTCGAAGGAGTAGTCTCTGAGGGTATCCGAGTCGCCATCACCGTTTCCGTCCTCTTCGAGTCGAGAGTACGTCAAGTTCATGCGCTGTAGCATGCGCGCAATGTCCTCTTGTTGTTCTCCCTTGTACCTTGCGAGTGCCCATAACGAAAAGTTGGCAATTGCTCGGTACATGTACTTTGCTGGTCGACACATCGCAATGGTCGGTGTGACATGACAGCAGTCATCAAAACTTGGAGGTGTACTTGTGTCGGGCCATATTTCTTGAGCTGTTCACGTTTGTCGTTCGTCTCTAGCTAGATACGCTTCCATCGGCGGGTATTGTTGTGGATTAGCAGCCTTGTGGGCGGTATAGATAATTTCCTCACGAAGCAGTTCTGCGCCACCGCACATGATGAGCAGGGGACATAAACCTCCGAGTGAGCCGGCCAGGACAGGAGATACCAATGGGTGCGATATCTGGCTGTTGGTGGCATACAACTGAATTTGATCCTTTATGGTGACTTTGGTATCGCCAATCACTATCGATGTGTCATTTCCAGTGATTGACTTGTGATGCTTCTTTTGTGCCATCATGGGTACCATTGGCAGGCGCTGTCTCTGTTGTGAAGGCCATGCCATCCTCTGGGTCCGAAGCTCCGCTATCACTGTCGGTGTCCGAAGATACCTGCATATTACGAGCTTCGTAGATATCATCTGTTGTCGGAGGAGGCCACGACATGCTAGGCTTGTGCTGAAATCCGGAAGGTGGGATATAGTCGCCGCTGGCATCCGCCAGGATACTAGGAAAGCTGTGATTCAGGTCGACCCAGGGACTGATCAAGACACAACCAGCAGGTAACGGAAGCCCTTGCTCCCGAATAACGAGCAGCAGGGCCAGACACATACCTCCGCCTGCCGAGTCACCAGATAGAATGATGTTCTCAGGTTTGAAGGAGGCCAGAAGATAGAGATAGGCTGCCAGGTTATCTTGTATTCCACATGGAGCTGGGAACTGCGGCGACAAACGATAATTCGCGGCAAATGCTCGACCTCCAAGCTTCCGTGCATGGCGCTGTATCTGATAGCGGTGCTCGTCGACAGAGCCAAAGTAGTAAGCTCCACCATGAACATATAGAATGATGCGATCAGCCGCACCATGTGTTTCACGTAGCTTCTGGTCCTTCTTCATTTCGATCCATTCGCACTTCATTGCCTCTACACGGTACTGCCACCATTTCTGCCCGCCAAAAACCTCCAAGCCGGAAGGACCGAGGTGCTCAATTAGCAGTGCTGCCGCCTTGTCAAGGTATTTTTGGTCAATAGTGTACTCTGTTTTCGAGACCCACGAAGGACATGGAATTTTGTTTGCAGTGAAGGATTGCACTTGCTCGACCGTATGACTTGCGCCATATTCCAGGAATCGCTTCACCAGGACTATAGCTTCATCATATGCTAGCTCGTGCCGCGGATTGTCAGATGGGGGTTTATCGAGAAAGTGCTGAAAGAAGGTCTTCAAGAAATGCCGGAGTAGTCGTCGCAGCGACCTAAATTAGTTTCAGCGTATCATGAGCTACCTACACTCGCAGTGTTAAAGGGCATCTTGTGTTGTGATGTATTTCGGTAACTTGGATCCGGTAAGATCAGATCCGGACGTCATACCCGCAGTTATTGGTACGGTGGATACGATTGTAAATTTGCAACGACACCTTATCACAAGCATCCTACATGGCATCCATCGTTGCAGCAGGTCTGGCGTCGCAGTAGCAGCAACTGCAGGAAAAATAGGATTGAGAGCATGGCAAAAGTATACCATACAAAAGGGAGGTGGTGCGCTCACAAACTTCTATAAGGGTGGTTTCGCCCCAAAGATGGACAGAAATTGAGGCAAGCCGGATATTAGGACTCAAGTATGTTGAGTCACCTCTCAAGCTAATAGTAGTGAAAAGGCTAGTGTCACAAGCAAGAAGCTGAAGGATGCACATAGGAAGATCATGGTGATCAATCATCCTGATCGTGGTGGTAGTCCATACGTGGCAAGCAAGATAAATGAGGCGAAGGATGTGTTGGAAAAGTCTGGAGCGGTGAGAAATTGATGATGAGCAGCTATGTAACTCCTGTATACTACGATTGGCAATGATAACTCCTTTGAGGTCATAGCTGTTGAGTGAGTGTATGGTACCTTGCCTGGTTGCCATGCACTTGATGCTTGTCCAATGAGCAAGGAGTGCCTCCTGTCAAGCCACGAGCGAAGCAAATGAGCAGATCCGAATGGAATTAAACACAGACCACCATCTTAAATTACCATATGATAGTATATTGCGCATTACTTCTCGGCGAAGGTAACGTTCAGTATTGTGTTATTTGCAGAGTGACAAAGAATAGCACCGTGATCTGGTGACATAAGGAATGTCCCCTGCGTGATGTTACTCCCTCTGTGTTGACTAAGTTTCCTTCCTGGTTGGTTCTTCTGTTTTGATTGAATGTGGCTGAGATGGATGTTGGAGATTGTGGTTAATTTTATTGGTTGCTGGCTCTCGGGTAATTTTGTTATTTGTTTACTCGAGTAGACCCGGGATCGCCTGTGGATGATGGATGCTTGGATGGACGGGATCAATGGATGGGATTGTGATATGATATAACATCCAACCACCCGCACTCCAAGCAACAAACAAGGCCCAGGACATACACTACAGCACCTCTTAATCAACATACACACTCTCTTCAACACCACACTCTTTCAACAACAATGAAGTTCATCTCGACTATCGCTTCACTCGCCGCTTGCGCATCAGCATACAAGATCCTCACACCAACCCTCAACTCGACCATCGCAAAGGGCTCTACCGTCAACGTCCAGTTCTCCACTGTTGACACTGACCCAACAACCTTCTCCGTCTACCTCGTCAACTTCCAGACCGGTCACTTCCCACCAGACGTCATCTCACTCGCCCAGAACGTACAACAATCAGCTGGTTCCGTAACGTCCGCATCCCATGCGACCTTTCAAACGACTACGGCTACCAACTCAACTTCATAAACGGCACCAACACCTACGTTATTTACGCCCAGTCACCACGATTCTCATTGACCGGTGACTGCGTCGACCCAGTCGCTGCAACCCCGTCTTCGACACCATCGTACTCTAACGCTTCCGTATCTGATATCTCAATCAACGTCGTCACGACCGTAGTGTACCCAGACCCAATTCTCTGGTTCTACCCACCAACTGGTAACGGCGCATTGGCAGCAGCTAGTCAATGCAGTGCTGCACCGTCACTGTCGTCCAGAATTCCGTGCAGACTGTAGTGCAGACTGTGTATTCTACGAGAACCGTTGCTCTGGCATGTGCGTCAACGGTTGTTGCTGCTCCAGGCTCGAATGCTGCAGTGGGTACTGGATCCCCTGCTGCTGTCGCGGGTACCAGTCGTTAAAGTCGCAGCATCGTCTTCAGTCGCTGGAGGTGCAGCTGTTGCCTCAGTGGTTACTTCGGTCACTGCATCAAGCGGTGTGTTTACCGGTGCTGCTTCAACGTCGACTGTTTCCGGTGCAGTCGCCCTCTTCGCCGTCGGTGCCGCTGCCTTGCTCTTCTAAATATCATAAACAGTATATCTTCACATCTATTCATAAAATAGTATTATTTCTATGAAAGATCATCTTTATTCTTCTTATACTTGTTTTCCCGCCGGTTTACCGCCTTCCAGACGCCTCTTCTTGCCCATCTCTTATAATACGCATCACTCTTGGCTTTACGCTTGTGCACTTGAAACTCCTCTTCAGCAGCGATTTTGGCACGATGCACTTCCCGCGACTTCTCCTGCTGGACTTGTCGCGTCCGTGTCTTTTCATTACGAATCGTCATTAATTTCTGTAACAGGTCGCGAGCCTTCTTTTCCTCGCCACCCAGCACAACGGCGCGTTTTGGAGGTACGTCTGGCGCGACTGTTTTTGCATCATTGCTGGTTTCGAAGCGTATGGCAGATTTGCTTGCATGTTGCGAGATAGTCGCAGTGGATTGAATTTTCGCTCTTGACGGACTACGGGACGGTATTGCGAATCGGGGACGAGTGGAGTCTTGAGGCCCTGTTCATGGCGGACTTGACCGGTGAGTCGCATGCCATGCCATTGCTTGTCATTGGCGAGAAGTGAAGTGACGGGGTTATAGTACTTGCGTGGCTTGATTGCGTACCATGCTCGCAGGAAGATGATGTCGGAGATTAGGATTTTGTCTTCGAATGTAGCTCGGAAGTGGCCTTCAGGCTGTCGTAGTGCTTTTCTTGACTTGTCCTCGAATGCCAGAGACTGTCCGGATGTTTGCGCCTCAAACTTTGCAATTTCGAGAGGCGAATTGAACATGTCCTTGATAAAGGCCGTATTTTTGAATATCTTGTATGGTGTTCCGGTGAGCTTGATCTTCTTCACTATATCTGAAGACTGCGTAATGTCAAGCACTGTGCCAGTAGCAGAGATCCTGAAGGCATTCGTCTCGGCATTTGCCACTGATCGGAAAGCACAGAACCCGGTATTGGGCGCCGACAACGGGCCATAGAACGTCGCAAGACAGTGCATGTGCTCAGGTGTGTATTTGAGCATCCTATTGCGTACGCGGTTATCACTCACAGAGTAAATTGGTAGGGACTGAAAATCGACGCCAGCCAAGACTAAAGATGAGCGGGTCATTCGTCTTGAGTATCTTTTTGTGCCACCTGTGCTTCTTGATTCTGACTTGCACGAAGCCAAACCGTTGCTCACTCGAAAGAAGTCCTCCGACAACGACAGGATATCTGCCGTGAAAGACTCGACGAATTCGCAGGGCACATTTTCAATTTGCAGGTCTACATATGAGCCCGCGCGATAGCCTTCAATCTGTGCACGCGCGTCGAGGTCCATGTCTTCGAATGCTGCCTTGTTGATTTCCAACTGCTTCGAGATCTTTGCCTTCTGCTGGTCATGCCAGTCCATGTCGGCACCTTGTTCTGGCTCTTCGGGCTCTATTTCTTCTTCATATCGCGCCGCAGCTCTTCCTTTCGTTTCTCGTTAGCAGCACGCTCCGCAGCGTAATCAAAACTGTGCTTTCGGCTTTGTCTTTTTCCGCTGCATCATCTTCATCCTCGACATCCTCAAAGTCACCATAGAGTTCTTCCTCTGCATTTTCCGCCGTTTCGTTCTCAAGGACATCTTCGTCGTTATCACCTTCCTCTCTGGCATCTGCTCGCGAATGAAGCGAGACGCTACTCGAGCCATGAACTCCGGATCATCGAGTACTGAATAAATCTGTCTGTGACTTTGAGCTATCGACGATTTTCGGTTCGTCCGTGCTCCTGGAGATCCGGAAGAACTCATCTTGATCTTCGTGAACTTCCTCCGCTTCTTCTCCCTTGATTATGCCGGTAGTCCATTCCTGTACGACATCGGCAGCAGAGTACTCTAGGTCGTAGATTAGAGGCCGCCAAGGGTCGTTTGCGCTTTCGCATAAAGTCAGCTTGAGCCTTGGCCGCCAGATCAGTCTTCCACCGAAGAGCAGCGTCTTCGTCATTGTCTTCGTCGATTATATCGTCTTCTTCCCCTCATCGGCTTCAGAGTCGTAGCTGACATCTGCATCAGAAACTTCGCCGAGATCACTGTCAGATTCTGCATAGACTAGGGACTCTTTGCCATTGTATTCTTCCTCGTGTCGCTGTATTGGTTGCGCATTGTCGTCCTCGTCGCTTCCCTCGTCATCAGTAGTAATGCCTTCTAGACCTGCATCGTCCTCATAATCAGCCACCTGTGAGCGTGAGTGACGTTGCATTTTGCGCCCAGTATCGTTCGACTCGACTTCCAGCAGATCACGGCCATCGGAGAAGAGCTGTAAAGCACGACGATCTTGATCGCCTTTGGCAGCTTGCAATCCCATGACCATTCGTTCACCGAATCCGGCTTCCTCCTCATCACTCGAAGCATCTTGACCATCCGCATCCATGGACTTTTTATGAGAGAATGAGTTCGTGGGCATATCAATATATACAGCGTCCTTGTCAAAGGTGATGCCGCCGACGTCAGACATCGGTCCATAGATCAGTTTCTGCTTTTCACCCAGGGACTTTCGCTTCTTTCCCTTCTCGGCCCC
The DNA here is from genome assembly GCA_029852735.1 of Persea americana. NCBI lineage: Eukaryota > Viridiplantae > Streptophyta > Magnoliopsida > Laurales > Lauraceae > Persea > Persea americana. The sequence goes on along the minus strand of JAQQXO010000217.1, from coordinate 30,979 downwards.
CGGTGCAGGACAAGGATCGGGCAACAAGGATACATTGCTGACAGTCAAGTCTGCAACTCCAGGTATATGTACACGAGCATTCTGTGCTGGCAAGTTTGTACCTCTACAGAACCCATAGAGTGTGATGGTCCGATCGCATGTCGGGTCTTCGTGCTTCTGCTGAGGCGGCGTTTAGATCCTCCATCCTGTCTGCCAGAAGATATGGATGCGATTGCGCCAGATCAAAGGCCTAAACTTCATTACAGAGATGAATCGACACAAGTTGAGTATCTCACGATCAGGGTATCGACCATTGATGACGCCAGATAGGTAGAAAAGCTTGGCACCTGCGTAAATCTCAGTCCAGAATCTATGCTTTAGGCGCTTCTTTGCCGTTCTCAGCGTTGCAGGCTTCTTGAAGAGATCGAGATGCGTCAAGACACCCATAACTTTGGGCATTCCATGTGGTGCAAGCACATTCAAAAACTCCATAGTCTCCATCTCGAAGCCAAAGTTGCCGTCAATCAGAGAAGGACGAGGTCCGCTATCTTTGCCACATCAATCATCGAGTTCAGATCGTTGGCACACTCGATGAAGGTCAATCTTCTGTGCTTCCCGGACACGACTGTGATAGGGCCGATAATTTCGTTGAGGGAGTGCTTCGAGAATCGCTTCACCAGACTCTTTATAAGTGTCGACTTTCCAGTTCCCGGAGGTCCAACGACTGCGACGATGACCGGCGGCTCTGTCTCAGGCGATCTATCGACGAGCGGCACATGCAATTTCTTCTGTCCGACATCTGCGCTTCGTCTTGCAAGCTTTTGAGCTCTTTTGCCGACCGCATTACCCTTGTGATTGGCCTTTGAAGACTGTCCTTCTGTTGTTGTGTCTTCTTCTTCTCTGCCGATGGGCCAGAGTGTTTGTCTCTGTGAGACCTGTTCTGTTGCTTCTCCATAGACTAAGAGCACATGTAGTGATGTTACTCGTACAAGTAGCTTGGTGAATAAAATTTCCAGCCTCAAAGTGAATGATTGGCGTTTAGTGAATCTAATCTCAGCCGCGTCATAAGACAACCATCACAACACAGAACACATATGCAGACTTTATCGTAAATCTCAAGGACGATGCTTCAGAAGCAGATATGAACGAGTATGACGTATCGTGTCGCATTGACATAAAAGTGTGAAGAAGAGCATCGAATCACAAGGCGGCACATCAAGGATGTATGAATGCTGACGGACTACTCTAATGCAGACCTTTACCCTGATCAAAGGTTCTCAGCTTCATTCCCAGCGGTAGGATATGACATGGCGATCGCTAATGGCAGGACCATGTCGGCGCGCTAAAGACCAATAAGGCTGTCGAGAATGTCGAAGCTGACGGAGAGATGAAGACGCAGTAATGATAAACTCATGATTCCTTGGCACGAACCGTTGCTCTTTACCGAGGAAGACTGTCTCAGAGTTGATCACACAGGAACCTACCACGTTGATAGAGTAAATATGAGGTAACGAGAAAGAAGGGTATAGCAACGATCACTCCTGTCAATCTTGTATAAGTCATGTCAATACTGTCTTACTTTCTCTCCCTGACTGATGTACGGGTTCCTCTTAGGCATCGTGGTCTACCTTGAGGATGATCTGTCCGGTAGTTACTGTGTATCTGATTGACCTAATGAATATCGATGTGATCACCAAAACCCAGCCATAGCTGATCCCGTCAAAGAGCATCATCCCAGGAAGCTACCTACTTACGCGAGTCAACGTCCCTTACACCCAACATGTCAAACCAGCAGACACTACGGAAATACATAAGGCCTACGATGACGTGAGATCTGATAAATCGAGATTGACTGGCTCCTGATCAACTACGAAGACTCGAAATCAGACCGGCTATTTCTAAAGGACAGCGGCACCGGCGGCCTCGAAGCCTTGAAAGCACAGCTTGACCCGGCTGAGGCTCAGTACGGCTACGTACGCGTCGAATACGCCAATGACACAGAATCAAAGCGCATAAAGTTTGCATTTATCGTCTGGATCGGAGAACAGTGTAAAGTCATGCGAAAGGCAAAGGTATCTATACAATCAGGACAGGTGCGGAAGGTTCTCGCTCATCATTCGATCACCGTCGATGCTAGGGATTTGAGTGATTGAACGAGAAGGAAATTGTGGTCAGGTTGAGAAAGGCCGGTGGGCCGATTACGATAATCAGAGACGGACGTTAAGATAACATGTACCAGTATGTATGACTCCTCGCTCGTGCTTGAGCTGTACGGGAGATCTGCGAAGCGCTTTATTTATGCGTGAAGTCCCCAAGAAAGCTGAATCAAAGTGCGTAATGTGATCAATTCTCTACACATATGTCATGAACCATGAACAGACACAGCTGCGACGTCAGGTAAAGCATATATATAAGGCTCTCCTATACCTTGGCCGGGACTGGCCTCAAGGCTACTCGAATTACTTTCGACCTCGGCTGCATGCGGCATTCTCTGCAAAGAGCATCTGAACTATGACAACACTGAGGAACGCGCTCAAATTCAGGAAGGCATCAGCGAGGAGAATACATGATCAAGGAGCTAGAGACGTTCTGGTTCTGAAAAGGTATCGTGCACTGAAGCGATCATATGGTAGCAGAAGTGGATAACGCTATCTCTTGACCCAGGTATAGCTCTCCTGCCTTGGGCTTACCGGTCTTCTTTCGTTCCACCCGCCTACGATCAGCTGTAATGCATCCCGCTGCTCTTAAAGGCTTCTTCAAATCGGGTTCAGTATAATCATAGCTTTCGCCATACCTAGCTTGATCGCTTCCGCTTGCCCTGTAGTGCCACCACCGTCTACATACGCCCAGACATTGTACTTGTCGAGCCGCTCCGTGACACTTAGCGGGAGCAGTATACTTTCTCTATCGTGTATACGAGCGGCAAAATCAGGTAGTGACCTGCCATTGATGAAGAATCGCGCCTGAGCCAGGTACGACCCAGACCCGCGAGACTGATTCTTCCGACGACCGACTCCGAATGTTCGACCAAATTCGTCAGGCTTCAAACCCGACGTATGGGATCGGCACCGAGTCGCTCTCGTGTATAGTACTTCATCGCTTCCCTCAGCATCCTGCGGGAGATATTGCCTGTCTATTCTGTTGAGTCGGTGAGTAGGTCGAGCAATTCTTGTGATCTGTAGGTCGAACATGAGATGTCGTATCAATCTCTCTATACTGTTCTATCGTCCGCCAATAAGTTTTGGGATAGCTGCCAGGAGGAAGTTCGGGGAGCTTTGAGTATTTCCGTACTAAGCTCTCTAGTTGTAATAGATTGTCGTTATAGACAGCATTGCCTGTGAAGTATGAAGCACTTGCTGGCTTGAAGGTATAATTTACAGAAGGGTCAAACTTGTTCTGGTCTCTACTTCGCTCGATGACTTGATTCCGGAGCGGAGCTGTACATGACAGAGATCTCGTCAGTCTTGGTAGGCTCTTGCCATAGCGGCAGGAGCATTGCGTCGTTTGTAGATTTGTGAAATTTCCAAGTTGAACACTCGTCGACGTCGCACAATGTCTGGCGACGAGACATAGGACCCACGGACATCACGGAGAATGGGCAAATTCAACAGAGCAGCCCCGACAAAGCCAGAATTTCCTTTACCTACCGTTGAGGAGGATGACTCCTTTCCAGCTATCAATATCAATGGATTGACAATCTCTCCTCCACACGGTCTCCACTATTAGGCTCTGGCGGCATTGAGTGAACCAGGAAGTCCAGGTCGGCGGCGAAAGTCGTCTACGATGCATCGAAAACGCAGCTCATTGCATTCTCTGAATGGGCCTGAACGTGCCGTTGACACCTCGCATGAGACGTCGATCAAGCGCGACCTCAACAGGTTCCAAGAATGAATTCGACGACTTTCAAGATGGTGATGACGACTTTGGAGGACTTTGACGAATACGTGGAAGAGCAAGGTAGAAGAAACGACACGATTTCGGTACTTGACGACGTGGATGATGTACAAAGATTTACGACTAATGCTATTAATGACTTGTTTGCATATTCAGAGACAAACGCGTTACCATCGCCGTGAAGCCTGGCTTCGACGAGGACGCAAAAAGTGAAGACGAGGAGGAGGATAGTCCATTCATGCTCACAGAGTCGAGCGGTGTCTCTCTGGAGGCAATTGACTGCTCCTCCTCCGCTACAACCACCAGACTGGAAGAGATCTCGTATTCGTAGACTATTCCTAGTGTCACTCGGCATTCCAGTCGACCTCGATGAGATCCTGCCCAAATGACGCACAAAAAGCTCGTCCTTCCCAGCACGCGGCGCAAGGACAGAAGAATGGTGAAGAACGGTCACGTCGCAAGATCCCACCTCCTCCTGAGTTTGAGGTTGCTGCTGCTCGGCGGCTGTGTAGTACGACTGAACAGGCGCTGGCTGCGATGGATGAGCAAGAGCTACAATTGCATGTAAATACTTTGAAATCACATACCGCCGCAGCTTCGAACCTTCTTACTTACTGGTTGGAGCAACGAGATACTGCCCAAAGCGATAAGGAGACATTCGAGGCAGTCGTCGAGAATCTTGTAAAATATCACAAGAAACAAAAGGACGAACAGAAAGAAAAGGCGTCCAAGGCGTCCAAGAAGAGCAAGAGTCGATTTTCCATGAGATAGCATAGCGTAGCATCAAGTCAAGTTTCGGCGTAGCGTAGTGACTTCTGATGAGAGCAGATTGGCCTCTCCTTGTGTTGTCGCATTCAAATTAGCTTCGACTTGTTCCAGATACGGCAAATGTGAAGGCTGCCACAAGTCTGCAAGCTCAACAAAAATGACCTGACTATAGTCATGTACTGCTTCTGGCGTCTTGATCAGCGCTGTATACGCCTTCAAGACGATATCGAGCTGCCGTTCGGGCTTCAGTATAAAGTTCTTCCAGAACCCCACGTCTTCCACGCCATTGTAGCCTCCCGACCATAGTGATTTGATACGCCGCAGACTATCGGCTCCATACAGTAGTCTCTCTTCATCTGATTCGCAACTGATCAGGGCCTGTGCTTTCATGGCCGCCGCACAAAGGCTCCGTTTAGCTGCATCTAGTGCTGGACATATAGTAAGTGACTTGGAAGGCTGTTTCTTGACAGAAGCCGTAAAGCACTTGATCATGTTATGTAGAGCCAAGGCATCATTTGGGTTTACGAGAAGGGCCTGTAGGTTTCTAGCTCCTGCCTGTTCTAGTGTTTCGTTCATGGAAGCATGTTCATGGAGTTGAGTTGTGTTTCGTGATTGGTTCAGATTGGTGGGAGACAAGTTCCCCACAAACCAAATCTGGATTCAGACAGATCTAGATGACACCTCACATGACTCAATTCTATATAACCCGTCGTTCGGCTCATTGCCTCTATGCTCAAGAGACTTCTCAAGATCCTACTGACCCCGGTGTCCCTGATTATATGCGCATTAACAGTCCTGCTGGCGAAACCCTTTAGAAGACGATGCAAAAAGACTGGCCTTACGATCCTGCTGAGCGGCGATAACCCTATTCAAGTACTAGCGCTGGCTCGACACTTTCATCGCGCAGGTCATAAAGTTATATATGCAGGTAAAAGCTGGGTCGTCAGGTTATCCGGCTGTCTCACGTCTCATACACTACCTGATCCGATGTCGTCCCTATATGGGCGTACGCTGCTCGACATAATCAGCAAGCATCATGTAGACATATTCGTGCCTTGCTGTGACGAAACGGACTATGTCAGTGTCGGTCTAGCAAAAGCACAATTACAAAAAAGATGCCATGTCATGCAATTTGACGATCTTACTGCTCGGAGAATCGCTCGACGAGATCTCTTCATCGAGGCAGCGGCTAAGATCGGGCTGACTGTTCCTGTCACGCAGCTCATCACATCCGAAGTAACGTGCGACCCGAAGCATGTCATCAAGTCTATTCACAAAGATCAAGATGCATACACCAAAACCACGATCGAGACGCCTCGCATCTTGCAGGAACGGATCATCGGCGAGAAGTATACTTGTCACTGCTTTGCCTTCAAGGGCGTTATTCGGCATTTCTCAGCACACAGCAGTACTGAATCGTTCCGACATCTTCCCTTGCAACGTGAAAGTACTATATCTTCCTTCGAGAAGTTCAGCATGAAAGACTTGCATGAGATTGACATTGCAAAGAAGATGCAGCACTTTGTCTCTGCTTTCGCTTCGGCGTATGACCTTACAGGTCCAATGAGCGTGAACTTCATCGCGGGTAAGGATGTGCTACCCATCTCTGCTCAACCATTCATTGCACCTCAAATAGCTTGTCATACTCGACGAGGACTGGAGATGGCGTACACTAGGTTGGCACACAATTCAAATTCGGCATACAACTGGCCAATCTATCCGGATTCTAAGGTCCAAGTATATAGCCTGTATCGTGAAGTATTCAACGCTGTAGTGCATCGTTCATGGAGACAACTCGCTCGGACACTGTGGAGGGGACGGGAGTTGACATGGGATGCCTATGATCCATGGCCATTTTTACTATCTGGAGTCGTAGATTAATGACCTTGCGGACCTGCAGATTTCGCCTTCTCCTCTTCCTCCTTGATGAAGTTTCTTTGATTAGTCGATCCTTGATATGACATACAGTATGAAGGACTCCTCGTCGGATGAGCTCGATTCGATAGGTGGCATGTCTCGCTTGACAGCTTCTGAGGATTAGACTTATCTTATGTCTACTTACCCTTCTGTTTCGATGATGAGCCGGACATTGCATATGCAACGCCTCCGAAGAAGACTGATAGTGTGGCAATAGAGAGGTACTCTGACCCGATCTTTCTTCCAGCAATAACGTATGACATGGTTGTGGTTTTGATGATTTCGAGTTGCCGAATTGCACAACACCATGTCCTTCAACTTTGGCGGCACAGGAGATAAGAAGCCGAGCCCTTTCAGCTTTGGCAACACTACTCCTGCTGCTAACAATACAAACAATCTGTTTGGCAATGCTGCGAGTACGACGCCTGCCGGTAATCCGCCTGCCAGTACTGGCTTCAGCTTTGGCGCGACAAGTAACCCCTTTGGCAAGACAGAGAATGCATCGAATACGCAGAATACTACGGGAACGAGTAACGCGCCTTCCTTCAGCTTTGGCGGTACACCTCAAGCTACAAATTTAGGGACCTCTGGATTTGGTGCTGCTTCTACACCTGCAACTCCAGCTACACAGGCTGATAAGTCAGGTGGATTCTCCTTTGGCGCAAAACCCTGCCGCATCTTTCGGCACGCCTGCTGCTGCTCCTGCTACGTCCGGATTCAGCTTCAATAAGCCCGCAGAAACTGAGAATAAGGGATTTTCCTTCAACACAGCGGCTGCAAGTACACCTGCAGCTGAAACGCCCAAAGCTGGCGGCTTTAGCTTTGGGAAGCCAGAAGAGAAGACTGCAAGTGGCGGCTTCAGCTTTGGCAAGCCAGAGGATAAGCCTGCGGCGGGACTGAGCTTTGGTAAGCCTGAAGAGAAGCCTGCTGCTGGACTGAATTTTGGCAAGACAGAGGACAAGCCTTCGACCAGTTTCAGCTTTGGCAAACAAGAGGACAAGTCAGCAAGTACTGGCTCGACGACTGGAAAGCCAGAAGAAAAGCCTGCCACGGGCGGATTTAGCTTTGGTAAATCACAGACTACCCCCAAGCACTGGTATCTCGTTGAACAAGCCCGAGGACAAGCCAGCGGACAAAGGATTCAGCTTTGGCAAGACAGAGGACAAGCCAGCGGACAAAGGATTCAGCTTTGGCAAGACAGAGGACAAACCAGCAGAGAAGGGCTTCAGCTTCGGAAAACCAGCAGAAACAGCTAAGCCAGATGAGAAGAAAGATGAGACAAACAAGACCGAGGAGAAGAAAGAAGGAGGATTCAGCTTTGGCAAGACAGAGGAAAAGAAGGACGCAAAGGCGACACCTGCTGCAGCTCCGCCAAGCCTACAAAACAGAACAATGGAAGATATCATAAAGAAGTGGTCCGGAGACCTCGACAAATACTCGAAAGAATTTCAAGCTCAAGCACGACAAATATCAACATGGGACCAAACATTACTCACATCCGGCGACCAAATCAGTCGTCTCTATGCAGCTACGGTTGAAGCAGAGCAATCTTCAGGCAAGGTTGACCAAGCCCTGAACTACATTGAGAATCAGCAAGACGAGCTATCACAACTACTCGACACTTATGAATCACAAGTCCGCGATATAACGATGCAAGCCAATCTCACACAACCCGCGGATCAGGAACGCGAGAAAGCATATACCCAGGCGGAAACACTTATTAACGATCTCGAGAGTGTCGGCAAGAATATCGCCGATTTGACGAATGAATTGAATGACTCCACCGCAGCGTTGGCACGATTAAAAGACGAAGACCCCGTTGAGCTCGATCGTCAAGATTCTCAATACACAAGTCCAGACATTATCCTGGATCGATGAGAATACAGCGAAATTGAGCGGACAAGTAGATCAGTTACAGCAATTACAAGCTGACTCGATCTCGCCTGCTTCGAGGACGGCCGTCAAAATACAGACTCGGTAGTTTGAGATTATCCTAGCCATCGAGAATAGTCATTGCACCACCAACGAGATGAAGACTTCCCGTGACCAAGACGCGTGCTGTGGTTGCTCGAGCGATGGCTTCTTGTATACTGCCAACGACTTCTGCTTCTTGATTACGTAGTTGTAGCCATACTTTTGCAAGATCATGCTGTACTTGTAGTGACTCCACTGCGTCTGCTGCATTATTGATACTGACTAGTTCCGGTGAATACTCTCCATCGTACGTCTTGTTGGTACAAAAAATGACCTTGTCGAAAGTAACGTCTACTTGATGGAGTGTCTTCAACAAGCTCGCTGCATCGCGAGACTGCTGATTGAATATCAATGTATGCGAGTCAGCATGCGGCAGGGGCCGCGTACCACTCTGCAGTCAACGCGAGGGACTCATTGGTATGTCCACCATCAAGACACCATTCTCGGCCGTTGATGATGCGACGTTCGCAGCGACCTGGCCACTTGACGTCTTGTAGTCCCTTGATGAATTCAGCAGGGAGTTGCTTGCTGAGGTTCTCGTCAACGCCTTGTGTCTTGAGATACTCGTTCGCTAGGGTGATTGCAAGGGAAGCGTTACTCTTTTGAAAGTCTCCTTCTAGTCCAAGTGACGGCAATGCAGGATGGATATCGACGACTTCTAGCGTAGTTCTTCGTTCGGTTGCACGGTCTCGTAAGACTTTCATTGCGGTATCAGGTTGCGGTACTGTGAATGCAGGTACACCCTTCTTGAAGATTCCGCCCTTGTGCCATGCAATACTGTCGAGCGTCTTGCCAAGGACATGCACATGATCTATACCCAGAGCCGTGATACCCGTAGCGACTGGCTTATTGATGATATTTGTCGAGTCGTGCTCTCCACCAACTCCACACTCCATGACCCACGACATCGACGCACTCTTGTATAAATGTGTGAAACGCAAGGATCGTCAAGAAGCGGAAGTAGACTGGCTTCGAGTCAAGCTTGTTCCATACCTCATCAAAGTAAGTCGTCCAATCCTCCTCAGGGATCGGCGCACCATCAACCTGTATTCGTTCGCGTACGCTTTTGAGATGTGGAGAAGTGTATAGACCTATCCGAGGAGTCCGTCCGTATGCCAGCCGGTAGTTTGACAGTATAGAAGCGATCATAGCACATGTCGAGCCCTTGCCCTTTGTACCGGCCACATGTATGATCTTCAACTCATCGACGTCGTCCTGCGACACCCCGGCTCGTTTCAGCCATGATCGCATTTCGGGAATAGCATTCTTATTAAGATTTCCAGAAGCTCTCAAGGCATTGATTGTCGCTGCATTACTCTGTAGAGAATTGAGTCTCTCGATAGTTTTCTTGTACATGTGTTTTGAAAATAACAAGGCGCCGACCATGACATGAAGGATGAATTCACGGAGGAGGAATTCGCGATCCTTACAGAGATCGTCAAATGCTTCCCGGATCAACATAGAACGGCCGTCTTGCGAGACGTTGTACGGCCGTATGAGAGTGTCTTGGCTCAACGCGGCATCGATGTCGGCCAGGATGAGCACTACTGGTCATCGCGTCATGCGACTCATGCTCTACAAGGGCCGCTCATGGCGCGAGAAACTCTTGAATGCGATTCCTCCGACAAAGAAGCATCGGCGATACAACTCCGAGACTGTAAATGGTGGACGCGAACCAATCTTTGACAATGTCTTCATGCCGGCGCCGAGGCGGCCTTCTGTCAAGCAGCAGCAGAGACCACGTACCCCATCGCCGTCTCCTCCTATACTTACGGCAGAACACAAGAACGCGCTTGTCGGGCGATACAAGGTGTATATGCGCGCTCAAGCGCTGCGAATCTTGACGAGGACTATCGCGCGATGGCACGAAGCGGCGGTCGTGATGAACACCATACGGTATGAGCAGCAGCATATGCAATTGCAGAGGATCACGACACACTCAAGCGACAAGCATTCGAAATCTGGTATCGCGCCTGGTCTGATAATGTCAACTTTTACGCTATTCAAGAGCGCAAAGCAGATCTGATTGTGCAGAATCGCTGTTACAGACGATGGGAGAACAAGACGATCGAGCGGAAGCAAGGGCAGTATCTTGCAAGAGTGGCGGCTGAGCGAAATGCACTCTTGCAGACTGGTTATCGAGATGTACAGAGGGTTTTGTTACAGAGGACATTGACGCGGTGGCAGAAAAGGCTACAACGGTATGACGAAGAAGAAATGCGAGCGCTGCAGCTATCTGACAAGGCGCTACAAGCACGAACTTGGAAGCATTGGTTCTTTCGAGCTTGTGATCGTCGGACAATCGAGTACCGGAGCAGCACAATCAAGCTCAGAGTGTTTGAGTACTGGAGAAGGTTGTCGAAGGAGCATCAATTATTGATACAAAAGGCCGACGACTACAGACGCATCACCTTATTGCATGCTATAGATCACTGGCGCATAGCGTACGCGGACAGAGAAAGCAGTATTCAGCATGCTCTGCGACACGACATACAGAGGACGACATCGAAGTGTATGCTTGCTTGGCGTCATGCTACTCGGCTGTCAAAATCAGAACGGCTCATCAAGGGAATAGTATCTGAGCAGATTATCCGTGTCTGTATGAATACTTGGTGGAACAAATTGATCGATCACGAAGATCAGCAACTAAGGGCAAATCGACTAAGACTCAGAGCTCTATTCAAGGCTTGGCAGCGGGAGACAAAGGCTTCTATCGTCCTTGCCACACGGAATCAGATCCTCGTATCTTCTCATGTACATTATTGGCGTTTGCAACATAAGGGAAAACAGGTGGAGTATTTATGCAAGGCGAATTTGCTCCATATGTATATACAGCGATGGAGCAACTGTACAAACAGATTGACGGGTCGTCTCGAGGACGCAGAGACGGTGATACAACGTAAAGGAGACCATCAAATCTTGGGCAAGTATGTACAAAAGATGCAAGCAAGACTCGCGACGATCAACACAATGCACCGTGATGCGGACGCAATCTATGCAAGCACAATACTGAAGTTCGCCCTCGTTCGTATGCGGGAGAACATTGACGAGGCAAGTTTCCAGATTCAACGCGCATGTAAATTAGAGAAGCAGTTCTCGCGGCGTCGCACCATCAGACAATGGCGTAGCAGTATGTACGCAAAAAGAGAAAGCATACGTCACGAGAAGCTAAACAACTTCTTGGACGAGAAGGAGGATGCATTCATGTTGAATATCCTGCATGCATGGCGCCAACGGTACAGCCCAGATTGTCAACTTGGAGACAGAAGCTTCGCAGATCCGCCACGACCGTGACGTCCAGCAGCTGCGGTACTTTTTCTACGCTTGGAATGACCGACATCTCGATCTCTTTGAGATGTCGCGCGTGGCCGGTGAACTAGAACAAGCGTCCTTGGCAAAGTCTTTATGCCAACACTTGTACGCCAAACATCTCAAACGAAAGCAAGATCGGGACACGGCATCATTCTTTTACATCCACCACTCTTGCATTCCGCTTGCAAACACAAGTCTACAACGATGGAAACTTCAATATCAACGCAACCAAGAACGTCAAGACCAAGCACTTCTCATGTCGAAACACTTTGCCAAACGTCATCATGATCGTGATCGTACCATCCTACGACAATCCTACCGCCTCTGGCGCACGAAACTAGGACACCAACCTGTAGATACAGACAACAGCTTCGAACGCGGTGGCGAAACCACACTCGTCCCATGGAGCAGTAGTAGCACTCGTTAAAAACCTCTTTCCCCTAATCCAATTTGAGCGGGACATTCTCCCACTTGACTCCCTGTGCCGTGATAATCGCAAACTCCAACGAATCACCAGCTTCAATATGTCGTTCTGTCGCAGAGGTGAAGGCGTCACGACAAAGACTCAACACTTTCCCCAACTCCAACGGTCTTGGCACCAATTGTTCTCCTGCATCGTCGTATTGGTTCTTCAAATTGACTTGGTTATCGAGAAACGGCATAATCAGAGAACTAGCAGCTCCTGCAGCTCGACATTGTTCACGTTCATACGAGCCTACGGGGTCAAAGGAATACACTGCGCCGACACCACGTTCATCCAAGCCCGCGACAATAGTAGTGACGTAGTACGGGAAAAAACCGTTTCCCGTATAACATCGTCTGAATCAACCGTGCAACTGCTTGACAGGACATGGCTTTTTGGTGGTTATGGTGGTACCATTCTACGCGCTGTTGGAGTCGTTTGACCAAGGTATGGCCGTCTGCCATGTACCCGACAACAGCAACGACGACGTTATCACCGACGTGGAAGGAGCGAATGGCGTGACGAGTGTTGATGGAGTATCCGGCTGTGTGGCGAGTGTCGCCGGCAATGACACTGAAATCTGCTCCTGCTATGGCGAGGATAGAACCGCCGTTATCCGTGTATGGATTGAACCTGCTCATTGTCGTTAATCGTTGGTGATGTTGTGTCGTGGTCGTAGTTTGAATTCGCGGCTTTTCAGTATGGAGTCCTACGAAACCGTTAAATCGGTCTGGTCGCAAGCTGGGTATGAAGAACAATTACGACTACGAGGAAGCAAGAAAGTCTCCGGCACTGCACTACTTGAGATCTATCATGACTACTTCGACACCACCGATGATCGACGCGCATCGATCCGCAAAAGTGGACTCGACAGTGCTGATTTATCGCGTATCATGAAGTTTAAACTAGCACGAGGGAAATGAGACCAAGATTGCAACAGATGATTGAACAGAATGATGACGCTTTATGTATTGAATGCACAAAGGAAGCATTTGCAGAGTCGAATGATGTGAAGAAGGCAATGACTTCATTGATCAGGTTGAAAGCAGTTGGTCCAGCGACTGCATCTTTAATCTTATCTGTGGTCGAGCCGGTGCCGTTCTACTCTGATGAATTTGCAGAGTTCTTCGGCGTACAAAGCCCAAAGTACGACTTGAAGGAGTACTTGTCACTGGTGGAGAAGTACCCGCGGACTGGGCGGACGAGAGCAACGTCGAACCAATGATATGGTACTGGATTAAAGTTCGTGATGTGACCAAGAATGAGACACAAGAGTCACCTATAGAAGGACCGCAACGCAAGAGACGGAAACAATGAACAGCATTACTATCTTCATTCGTACAATCTAGATTTTACCGGCAGAGTGTGCCACACCTAGTCCCACCCCAAGACCAACAGCGATAATTATAACGACAACGATCCAGAAACAGATCCATTTCTTGGCTCGTGCGCTTCGTGCGGACTTGATTGCTTTGTCGACATGCACGTTTCCCTGTTCAAGATCCTTCTTGGTGTTGTCTGCAGTAACCTCGATCCTTTGCGTGGCTTCTGCTTGCTCCTCCATCATCACATTCATATCAGCAAACAAGGCGGCCAATTCGGCAATTGTCTGCTCAATCTTCTTGATGTCTTGGTGTCGCTCCTGGACTTGGCGTAAGGCAGACTTTGCCTCTCCGTGTCTATTACTGCGAAGCGTCGCCTCCGCAAAGATCTGTTGTCCTTGGTCAGAGTTGACGACGCTCTCAATCTCCTCGGGAGACAGACCGGGGTTGGTAATCTCGACTTGCCTTCGCTGCTGCGCTCTGTACTTGTTCTTGTACTCGACTTCGACCTTCTGGAACTTTTTGATTGCTTCAAGCATCTTCTTCTTGACATTGTTGGTCCTGTGTAACACGAGTCTTATTGTCGGCGCCTCCTGGCATCTGCGCATTTTGGTTCTCGAGCTTCTTGATGGTATCACGAATGTTGTTCTGCAGCTGACGAGTATCGGCCGATGTCTTCTCGAGCTCGCGGTGGTTGAAGTGGCTCTGCTCATCGCCAATCTCATTCAGACTACGAGCATGCAATTCATTGATGTGGGCAATACTGTCGTCAAAGTGTCGGATAGCCTGCCTGATTTCATCGATTCTGGTAAAGAAGTCCGACATGGTCTCTACTGGCTGCATTGTCTGCATCTCATAAGCCCCATTCTGCTGCGCAGCGTATGGGTTGACATCGTTCCCTGCATACGCGGCGTTCTGAGCATATGCATTGTTTCCGTATGGCATGTCATTCGCAAGCGCGCGGTGATCTATATTCGCATATGTGTTTGGTTGCTGGGGTGAAGCACCTGTGCGGAAGTCCCTGGAATCAGTATATTCATCGTCGCAATTCTATACCCTGCCTCTGGATATGCACTTCTGGAGGGGTTTGCCTTTTGTCAGTGTGGCAGGAGCAGAACATACCCGAATCTGGTTGAGCCTATCTCTGCTCATTGTGATAGAATGAGAGAATGATGTTGTTGGTGATGTGAAACTCGTGAAGAATGAGTGAGAGTGTGAGTGTGAGTGATCACTGGCTGAACTCAACTCCTTAGTCCGGCAGAAGTCAATTCAATTCGATTGACCATGGATGGCACCACTCACTCACTCACCTCCACACTGAATTTCATGCTCTCATTAGAATAAGGTCTATCTCATAAATATAGGGTTATGCTATACTAGACCACGCCTTCGACCAATAATGTAAATCATGGCAAAGAAGACACACATGAAACCTACTATCCCAAAGAACCATTGGAGGGAATCGACATCTTGACCAGGGACTTTCACATTGACTCCCCATAGACCGGTGATCAAGTTCATGGGGATCAACATAGTACCCAAGACCGTCAACCGCGAGAGGGACGTCGTTCGTGTCATTATTGACCTTGGTCATCTCAATGCTGATTTGTGCCAAATAATTGGAATGTGATCTCGAGAGAATCTTTTCATAGTGATTCAAGTTCTGTACCATGGTGACAATGTGATCTTGAATGTCGCCCAAGTAGAGCCCAATTTCCGATCGTGGCGCAACGTCCCATTGTTCGTTGCATCGCTTGGCAAATCCTTTGACGACGTCTGCCTTGGAGCCAAGAAGTCTCAAGAGACCCATGACTTTCTTTCGGCAAGCACCGATCCTGCGCAGCATATTGCTCTGTTCGCTGTCGGACGTCTCTGTGTCAATGTCGATGCCGAGTACGTTTTCGTCGATTGTATCGACTTCATATTCGATGCGCTGAATGAGTGGTGAAAATGCATCAACAATGTCATCAATGAGTGCATAGGATATCCAGTCGGACGAGACCGTGATGTAGTCCCGTAGTTGTCTGATCCTACGACGAACGTTAGCAGGGTGTGGTGTGGAGTTAAAGTGGAAGGAGAGGACGCCGTCCTTGAAGACGACTATGTACATGTTTACTGGCTCGAGGTAGTCCCTCAGAGTTGGGATCTTGCTGGAATGAACGGAAAGAGACGAGGTAGTAGTTCCGGAAGAGCTCAACTTTTTCTCGTTGTTCCTCCATGGAAATATCCTCGGCAGTCAGTGGGTGAATGCCAAAGGCAGAACTAAGGACTTTCATCTCGCTGTCCGTGGGACTGTTGACATCCAACCACCAAGTCTTGCCAGTTCCGAAGAGGTCTTGGAAGGACTGATCTTCTTGAGGTAATTCATAAAGCGTAGGAGAATGCACTGTTGACTGTAACTCATCAGAGAAGAATGTGAAGCGGAAAGGGCGATTGTCTTCATCATCTCTTTGATGAGAGATCCAACCTCCACGATTTCTGTATTTGCCATTGACAAGCATAGGTTCAGAGAGCTTTCTGTGGCGCCACTCTGCACCGTTACCCTCTGTATCCTCCTTCTCTTCAATTTGTGATCTCGACCATTCCGCAAGTTCCTCAAAGTCAATATGCCCATGTATGTTGGTCTCATCACTAAGCGGAAAGCAGACGTCATCCGCTGCTCTCGAAAGCATTCGCTCGCGATCATGTGATTCATCCTCTGTATTGTTTTGAATCTTCTACTTCATAAGGTCGTGGTGGTGATGTGGATATGGTGTCTGGCAATTGCGCAAGATCGCTTCCTTGGTCTTCCTGACTGGTACTTGCTCGCCTATGCGCGTAATCTAGGACCCTTTGAGCCATGGTGACTCGCATTGGGGCACCTGTGTCATCCTTGCCGGCAATACTCTCGCGCAGACGTGCAGGCGCCTCTTGACTGTTTCTACGGGATCCAAATGACGAAGGTATTGAGGGTGGATAATTAGGATTAGGCGGAGACAGTCCATCAGTTGCGCCATAGTTATCAGAGTCCCGTCTATAGTTGGAATGCTGTGAAGAAGATTGCCGTCGCTGCTTCTGTTTAGTCATCAGACCAGTCCGCTCGTTCGAGGAATCACTCGAGTCCGACTCGGACTCTGGTGCCTCATTTGTAGGGCCCAGCGTACTCCGTCGGTGGTGCTTCTTTTGTGCATTCGCGTTACGTATTGAGCTCTTGCGACGACCGTTCTGCTTTGGCATTAGGAAAGAAGCGCGAGGCAAAGATTGCGGCATCGAACGATGATCATGCAGCAAGGCCTCACTATCAAGTGATGTGCTCGAGCGGTTCCGCCTCTCATGGAACTGATATGGCAGATTCAACGTAGGCACATTGTTGCGGGAATTATGGCGCGAATTGAGCCTTGGCTTATCACTGTTTCGTGAGTCTGTGCGTTGAGGTCCGGCCGGTTCTGGTGCCTGATCTGGGCTGACAGGTCTGCTTGATCCCTCGTTGGGATCTATGCTGTCCTCGTCTGGCCTGTAGTCCCATACCTTTTTCCTAGCTGGTGAGGTCATACGAGCAAATTTAAACTTAAAACGCTGGATAATGTGAAGAAGAGATAGCGAGACATTGTACCAGTACCAGTACCAGTACCAGTATGGGTTAAAATTGTAGACAATTCAGGGTCAAATTCGCCCACACGAAAAATTTGGTGAAACCGTCCTCCCAGACCCACACACACCTTACATCACTTACGAAAGACTACACCTAAGGAACCATGGTCAACTTCACGGTAGATGAGATCCGTGGCCTCGTACGATACACTCATCATCCAAAGCTAACGATAGATGGACAAAGTGGCCAATATTAGAAATATATCCGTCATCGCCCATGTAGATCACGGTAAATCAACCCTCACCGACTCCCTCGTCCAGAGAGCTGGGTATTATCTCAGCCGCCCGTGCTGGAGAGGCCCGTTTCACCGATACGAGAGATGACGAGCAACAGCGTGGTATTACGATCAAGTCGACTGCTATTTCCCTTTACCGCCCGCATGACTGATGACGATGTCGCAGATATTCCTCAGAAATCCGATGGAAACGAGTTCTTGATCAACTTGATCGACTCGCCAGGTCACGTAGACTTTTCGTCTGAGGTCACTGCAGCTCTACGAGTTACTGACGGGCGCACTCGTCGTCGTTGATTGTATCGAAGGTGTCTGTGTGCAAACCGAGACTGTCCTTCGACAGGCCCTTTCCGAGCGAATCAAGCCAGTCTGCTGTGTCAACAAGGTCGACCGAGCACTTCTCGAATTACAAATCTCAAAGGAGGACCTTTACCAGACCTTCCTTCGAACTGTCGAATCTGTCAACGTCGTCATTGCTACCTACTTTGACAAGGTTCTCGGAGACGTTCAAGTTTACCCAGAGCGAGGAACCGTTGCTTTCGGTTCCGGTCTCCACGGATGGTGCTTCACCGTTCGACAATTCGCCGTCAAGTACGCCAAGAAGTTTGGTGTTGACAAGAAGAAGATGATGGAGCGACTATGGGGAGACAACTACTTCAACCCTAAGACTAAGAAATGGTCAAAGGCTGGAACTGATGCCGATGGCAAGCCACTTGAGCGTGCCTTCTGTACCTTTGTCCTCGACCCCAATTTTCAGAATCTTTGCCGCCATCATGAACTTCAAGAAGGACGAGATCCCCAAGCTCTTGGAGAAGCTCGAGATCAAGTTGAAGGCTGACGAGCTCGAACTCGAGGGTAAGGCTCTCCTCAAGATTGTCATGAGAAACTTCTTGCCAGCTGCAGATGCTCTTCTCGAGATGGTCGTCCTCCACTTGCCATCACCAATCACTGCACAAAAGTACAGAGTTGAGACTCTTTACGAGGGTCCTATGGATGACGAGGCCGCTGTCGGTATCTCAAACTGTGACCCCAAGGGACCACTGATGCTTTACGTTTCCAAGATGGTGCCAACTTCCGACAAGGGTCGTTTCTACGCTTTCGGACGTGTCTTCTCAGGTACCGTCAAGTCTGGACTTAAGGTCAGAATTCAAGGACCAAACTACCAGCCAGGTTCCAAGACCGATCTCTTCATCAAGGCTATCCAGCGAACTGTCCTCATGATGGGTCGTTTCATTGAGCCACTCGAGGACTGCCCTGCAGGAAACATCGTCGGTCTCGTTGGTGTAGACCAGTTCTTACTCAAATCCGGTACCCTCACCACGCTCGAGACTGCTCACAACCTCAAGGTCATGAAGTTCTCCGTCTCGCCTGTCGTCCAGGTCGCCGTCGAGGTCAAGAACGCTCAAGATCTCCCCAAGCTCGTCGAAGGTCTCCAAGCGTCTTTCAAAATCAGACCCATGTGTTCTGTGTTACATTGCCGATACCGGTGAGCACATTGTTGCTTGCACCGGTGAATTGCATCTCGAGATTTGCCTAAAGGATCTCGAGGAGGACCACGCCGGTATCCCTCTCAAGATCTCCGACCCAGTCGTCGCTTACAGAGAGACAGTTACTGCCAAGTCGTCGATGACCGCCTTGTCAAAATCGCCAAACAAGCACAACCGTATCTTCATGGTTGCGGAACCAATCACCGAAGAGCTCTCCAAGGACATTGAAGCCGGAAAGGTCAACCCAAGAGACGATTTCAAGATCCGTGCTCGTTACCTTGCCGACAACCACGAGTGGGACATCACTGACGCACGTAAGATCTGGTGTTTCGGACCCGACACCACCGGACCAAACTTGATTGTTGACCAGACCAAGGCCGTCGCCTACCTCAACGAAATCAAGGATTCATGTGTCGCTGCATTCCAATGGGCAACCAAGGAAGGTCCAGTCGGTGAAGAGAACATGCGATCGACGCGATACAACATTCTCGATGTCGTCTTACACGCTGATGCCATCCACAGAGGTGGTGGTCAAATCATCTCCACCTGCAGACGTGTCGTCTACGCTTCAGCACTTCTCGCCGAGCCAGCCATCCAAGAACCTGTCTTCTTGGTTGAGATTCAGTGTCCCGAGCAAGCTATGGGTGGTATCTACTCTGTCTTGAACAGAAAGAGAGGTATGGTCTTCTCTGAGGAACAGCGTCCAGGAACACCACTCTTCAACATCAAGGCTTACTTGCCCGTCAACGAGTCCTTTGGATTCACCACTGAGTTGCGTCAAGCTACCGGTGGACAAGCATTCCCACAGATGATCTTCTCACACTGGGACACCATGCGTGGTGGATCACCAATGGACCCAACCACGAAGCCAGGTGCCATCATAAACACGATGCGTATAAGAAAGGGACTCAAGCCTGAGGTGCCCCCATATACCGAGTACTACGACAAGTTGTAGAGTCCCCTTGGTTATTCTTGCTTGCAGTTTGAGCACTATTTCGAGACTCGTTCATAGCAATAAAAAGAGTGTCTTGTTGATATTGTGAAGTGTTTGGTGCTATGATCATTTTGGAGCGCGGTACTCATTTGACGCAGATGGGCGTAACGGAGCAGACATCAAGGACATCATCAGACAGACAGGGAGAAGTTACGTTAATCACATCTACGATGTAACCACTACAAAGACGATTGCTTCTACACGCTGACCTAGTCACAGCTACACTTGATAGGACAGGCGTCCTTCAGAACCATGTATCAAGGTTTCAAGTAGTACTTGATGGCCGGTTTTGTCTTTGTCTCCAACGGCCGCGCAGATTCCACCCAGCTTGTGTGCGTTGGCGTAGTCAAGTGCACGAGCCTCCATCCGTGATAGCGTCCTCAGAGAGCGTTGCTGAGCAATGTTTAGTCTTAGAAGACCTAATCATACACGCCTGGTATTTGCCATCTGGGCTGGGTCTGTGTCTGCACGAGAGGTACAGACAACCTCACCGAAACCACGCGGCCGACCATTCGACATGCAAGTTTTGTGGTGGTTCTTTGCTTTGTGAATCAATCCGCGACGTGTTCTGAGAACGTCGCAATAACTGTCACGGAGGCAATTGACCCGACGACCGCGAAAAGCACGGCAAGAACTGGCCTCTGTCGACGTTCGATAGGTGCCTCCGACTCGCAGGAAGTACCCCCATTTGTCGTCTCCCGCAATCATTTGTCTACACCTTGTGGTGAAATTCATGCTCTTCCATGGTCCGGGTTGTCTTGCTTGTGTAAAGCCACTGTAGGCAGCAAGAGAGCTCACAACATGTCGAGCCACCTTCATACTCGCGATGATTCGAGACGAGTCAATATCTTCCACAGTAGATATACGACAGTTATCAACAGTATGCTGTTAACGGTGCCGAGTATGACCAGAGACTTGTCAGTTGAGTCCGCCAGCATGGGCAGTTGGATGTTTGTGAGTGCGTGTGTGCAGGGTAACGCAGTCAGGAAGGTGAGTAGAGTGTATGTTGAAGAAGGTGCAACGAGACCACAGGGGGTCTTATACCCATCGGAAGGTCCTGCATTGCTCGGGGGATAGTATCCGCATCACTCCGCTGAGATGCATCCGGGACCGCATAAGAGGATGTTACGAGTGTGCTCATCACTCCGGGTCGATCTGCAGATCAATCCCAGATCCCCCTACGAGTAACCCTAAGATCTTTGGTTGAGGTTACTCGAGTCCTGTAGGTGGTGCAAGAATACTTGTAGTCACCATGTGTTACTCGAATACACACATGCCAAATGGCCTTGAGCTATAGTAATGCGGCAAGAGCATCTCCAATGCTAAGGCTTATAGAATCGTGGATAGGGGTATAAATTACGTGACACAGGATTTGCCCGGGAGCACCTGATCAACGATTGAACTAGGGGTGTGTTCAATCGGCAGCAGCAAAGTCCATGGTGCATAAGCCCCGAGAGCCCTGCAGATCTTGTAGGTGCCGTCGCAATGGGCGCACGAACGATCATCTCTCCCTCTACGCTATCTGTCTATATCAACGAGAGGTCCGTTGTCTGCGGTGACCATTACCTTCGCCCAGGTGCGAAGTCATCGAGCACACTTCGAGCCAGGTTGGGGCCTAAGCCGCGTAGTCGCTCTCTGTCGGCGACTCGGCGCGCAGTATCGCGCTCCCTCTGAACCTTCTCCAGACGAGCCATCTCTTCCTCGCGCAGCGCGAAGGTCTCGCCCCACTCGGTGAAAGGCACTGTAAACGTGTCTAGCACTAGTTCCAGTTGCTCACTTCCCTCTCCATAGACCACAAACATCCGAACTGCTTCAAGGTTCTGCTGGACGGAGCAGTGTTGTCTAAGCTTTATGCAGCGCAGACACTTGGGTATCCGATTATTGCTGAGATCTTCCAGCGGATCAGCTTGGCAACTCATCGATCGACTGGCCTTGATTGTCAGCAAGTCCCCAACGGAGCTAGTCACTTACTTGGCAGCGAAGACAAGGCCGCACTTTCATCAACGTTTCCGATGCAGAGAGACATTGGAGTCGCTCAGCCACGAGTCGTTGTCTCGCCGCCCTGTCTCGCGCTTCGGACGGTCTAGTCTGCGCGGTCAGGGTCGCAAATGTAGAGGCTTCTGTGCCGCTTGTCGCTGAGTTTGGAGAATCTAGCGTCTTTAACAAAGTCGCATCTGACACGAAAGGCAGGAGGTTGGATGTTGCAGTATCCTGCGTAGTACCTGGACTGGCTCTATGTAATCTCTCCTGATCGAGTACAGCACTCTGGAGATTGCGCTCTAGGTCAGCTCGGGCTAGTCGGGCTAATTGATCCTCGTGCAAACTAAGCTTTCTGCCCCATTCGGAAACCGGTACCGTGAAAGTATCCAACACATCAAGTAGCTCCGTGGTTGTCCCCGCCCAGTGGCTCGCAAACGATCGAACCAATTCAAGCTTCGGTCCTGCGGAGCAACGGTGTTTCCCTGTGATGCAACCGAGGCACTTCAGTGCCTTATAGCGCCCTAGGTCCTCAAGCGGATCGGCTTGACACACTAACTTCCGCTGCTGCTATGATCGATCAGCGCGCGCGGGGGTTGAGGTTACTTACCAGACAGGTCAGACACGGTCTGATTGACACAAGTGTCGGCGATCTTTTCAAATGGTCAACCCTCAATTCCAAAGCTCGTTGCTCGGCAATCCTGTCTCTCACTCTCGTCCGGCCAACCAGCGCAGCAGATTGATCGGGCTCAGAAGCTTCTGGTCTGACCGCAGCTGATCCTAAGGAAATTGGCGTGTCTGACGAATCTGCATTTGGCACGGATAGCCAGGAGTCTAATGTGGCAATTTTGCATGTATCACTTGAGGGAGCACCTGGGAGACGCATGATATTGGGCTCGTGATGGTAGCAGTAGTTATTTTGGGCGAATTCTGACAGATGACTTTAAATTACGCACCTGCGCCTCACTTTATTCTCCACTAACTTGTAACATTCCTTTGATCTGCTCATAAGCTATAACGTCAAGGTCATGTCAGAACATGATCTAACCGCAGGTCAGCAGCACGCATTGTTCCATTTTCTATGCCACGCAGAAGCATTCACGGAATTTACATCGCTGAAAATACCCGGGAGAATCGCAGCATATGGGCCGCCGTTCCTCCCTAATCCAAAGTTCGCCGGAGAACCTCCTTCGCCCATACTCGAGAAATGTACAAGACACTTTGTAATGACAGACACGTTGCCAGCCTTTTGCGCGGTCAAGAATGACTCTGACTTTTGGGGCGGAAAGGTGCAAAAAATCCTCGAGAACATGGCCGAGTCTACACTTTCTGATTCGTATGATAAAGGCAAGGTTTCCAAGCGCAAAATACTTGGAATGGCTGTCAGTGTTTTCCTTGCCAACATCTCACGAGGTCTCTTTGGCAAGGTCGCAGCAGATCAAGATGCGCCGTCAGAAACGAAAGACTATCATACAGGTGCAGAGCTGATCGAAGCCTGGCGGCGGTGGAAGATTGGCATGATTTACGGTCAGAACCTCACTGAAGCACTCGATCTACTCGAACACGATGTGGCTCCGGAAGAGTTCCCAGTACATCAAAGGGCCGCATACGAATACATCAAGATTACGCTTGCTTCACTTTTGTACTATATCTTTGTATCCTCTCCGGATGCGGATGACACCCTGTCTCTGCTGAGTAGACTGCATTCTAAATTACCTTACTGGTCAATAAGACAGGCTTTGAAAGTGCCCTACGCGACGAGCATGGTTTCTGCCATGGTCAAGCTGTTCTTGGCGAAGCCCATGTTTGGCGGAAAGTCACTTCTACAAACGCTGATCTCGACGATCTTGGGGCAGGATCAGACCAGGTGCGAGAAGGGCATAGCCAAGCTCAAGAAGGATATGTCAGAGAAGTCAACCAAGTTGCTGGACGGCTATGTGTATGACACGGATCGAGAAGCTCAGATCAAGCTCCGCGAGCAGTCTATGAACGAGAACATATCCATCGCTGCGGTGATAGTGGGAACTGATCTATCCGAGGCAGAGCATTCACATTGCTTGAAGTATCTCGAGCTTTCACTTGCTCGAAGAGATCGCATAGAGTTGATACGAATCCTGACTGGCGATGAAGTTCTCACAGGTCTCGTACGAGCCGGACTCGACGTGTTCTTCCCAGTCATTGAAGATCTGCATAAGGCTGTCAGTCTTCCCGAAGGTCTCGGAGATCTTCAGAACTTTCTTGGTGATCTCATTTCCTCTGCAGAGCAAAAATCCAGTATCAATGGGTTCATCGACTTGATGACGAAACACCAAGGGTCCTTCAATAAGTTTGCACGGCAGATATTGAAGAACAGTCCCTCCATGAAGAAAGGATACATGGAATGGTACAAACACTGCTTACTGGCTTACACTGGAACGCCTGCCATGGATCTGAAGAGTTGCCTAGCACAAGTCGACGATGGGCAGCGATCAAAGATCCTGCAAGAGCTCAAGGTATATGAATCTTATATTGAGGAGAAACGTCAAGTTAGCGAGTCACGACTAGACGGTATCCCTCGCAAACAAAGGCACAGACGGATTTGGGGAATGGCTTGGTATACTAGAAGATGTTCAAGCAGATGCTAGAGTAACGCCAAAGACAATCAAAGGGACAGCCCCTCGACAAGTTCGACCAGACATGACGACGACGCAGAACGCAATGCTTGATCTATTCAGAGAAGGGCTCATGATGCGTACACCTGAGCATGACGCAGCGCAAAGATAATCAATCCCATCCTACCTGCCTCGTCCTTATAATGCCGTTGTCATCGCCTTTCTGCTTGCCTGCCAATTTTGACTTGTTAGTATGATCATTCGGGGACGTACCTCGACTACCAAAGGATCCGTGTGATACATCTGATGTATCGTGCCTTGTCGCTTCAATATTTGTAATTCTTCGAGTCCATGTTGAAAGACTTCCTGAATTTGCCGTGTATCGGTCAAGTCTCGATTCTGTACAAAGCTATCTCTTGCTCGTCTCTTTGTATATTGCCTGAAATTGTAGGGCAAAGGCCTCGATAGTCGTATGAATGATCTGTATAGTGAGGAGTACTTCTGTCATGAGGCGTGTGTGTGGTTGAATTGAAACTCAAATTTGCGACTCAAAAATCATACACCATGCGAGACCTCAAGTATCACGAGAAGAAGCTCCTCAAGAAGGTCGACCTCTTCACATACAAGGCGGAGAATGGACATAGAGATATCGCAGTCATACGGCGGTATCATATACAAAATCGAGAGGACTACTTCAAATACAACAAAATAGCTGGATCTATGAAGCACTTGGCGCATCGCTTGACTCTCTTATCAGCCGAAGACGCCTTTCGGAAGAAACACGAGAAGCTGCTCCTCGATAAAGCATTTTCCATGGGCTTGATCCCCAGCGCAGCGAAATTGTCCGATATCGAACACAAAGTCACAGTCAGTGCTTTCTGTAGACGTCGATTGCCGATCGTCATGTGTCGCTTGAAGATGTGCGAGCTCGTATCTGTTGCAGTACGGTATATCGAGCAAGGACATGTCAGAGTCGGGCCCGAAACAGTGACTGATCCTGCATACCTCGTCACACGAGACTTAGAGGACTACGTGACATGGGTCGACTCGAGTAAGATCAAGCGCAACATTGCGCAGTATAACGACAAACTGGACGATTACGATTTGATGCAAGTGTAAATATATAGTTTTCCCATAGAATATTGTACATGTCAATTTTTCGAAGCCTGCGGCCATTGTATGTACCGCTTCGAAGGTATGCTGTACAGCGTACATTACCACGAGACCCAGAGTCAGCCGTACGGATAGCTCATGAGAAGGAACGTTTTGCATACAAGTATGCCGTGCGGGAAGGTGACTTTAGCGCTGCATACAAAATCTATATCGAACAGCGAGACGTACCGTACTTGAGCGGCGCAGATGTGACTGCAATGGCACAACTTATAGCTGCTGATGCCGTGCGCAGGGATGTCTTCAAGCTCGATCAACCACAGAGTATCAAGGATGTGCTATGGACAATCATCGAGGACGTGCGTGAGAACAAAGTACCTGGTCAGACGATGCTCTGGGCATATGCCCTAGAATCTCTACGGGTATGGCGTCAAGATGAACAGGTCGAAGAACTATGGTCATGGCTAAAGACTCTACCGAACCGGACAGAAGCAAATTATACTGCTCATTGTATTGATTCGAGAGTCTATGGGCAATACATCCTAGCAAAGTCTCAGGCCGATGCACCATTATCGCAGCTATACCAGCTATACGACGAAGTCAAAGAACGCGGACTTGCGAATTCTCATATACTACGACAGGCCATGATCGTCTCATTGATCAAGAAAGATCGTCTGGACGAAGCAAACAAGATCATTGACGAGGCAATTTCTGATCATCGAAAGCGCAGAGATGCTCCTCTACGTCCTCAGTTCTTTACTGCCATCCTGGTCGCCGCTTTGGACCGTCGAGATCTGACTGCAGCTTTAGAGATCTTTCACAAAGCCTGTGGAGTCAATGCGCCTCCAGGTTCATCACAAGTTGTCCGTCTCATCTCGGAACTCGTCACGGCAATGCAATCGCTGTCAGTGGTTATGCAAGTCTACGAGCAGTATCGAGACAAGCTTGGCAGTTTCCCCATACATATAGTGAATTCCGTTGTCAGTGCGATCTTTGCCACGTCTCATGAAGGTGTTCCAACGAAAGACATACTCGAACGGATACACGCACTCATCAGTCAATGCCGCAAGGACGGCATGAACCCGAACGTCACGACAGTGAATATCCTGCTTGGCGGCTACACCGAACTTGGTGAAGCTGGTCTGGTGGACGACCTCATGAAACGCATAGAACTTAACGAAAACAGCTTTCGCTCAATCTTGAAGGCGCTCAAGACGAGATGTGCGAGTCTCGAAGAAATACAAACGGCTTGGTCAAGGTTTGTCGACTTTCGAAAGCAATCAAAGTCAAGGTTCGTCACACGAGACTGGCAAATGCTTTTACGAGCCTCATTTGCTGCCGCAAACAACAAAGAAGCCATTGCTTGGTTCATTGACATATTGGCAGTGCATGGCGAGCAATTAGATAGATCCTCGTGGACGACCTTGAATCGCGAAGTTGAGCAACTCCAAAGATCGTTAGATCTCTAGATTCCATGAAACGATCAACATCCCCTATACATAAAATACCCAAGCGGCAAGCTATAGTAATACCCAAAGGCACACGGACAAGTCCATTCAGTCATTCTTATAAAGTACCAATCTCTGATACTGGGCGGTACCATGATCACGTCCTTGATATTACGTACACAAATACACCAGCTACTGTAGATACCTTCCTGAACACCCATTCCTGTGCTCACTACGGCTTCGATCTCGAGCATCGACCGACATTCAAGCCTGGTCAAAAGGCTAACTTGGCATTGATCCAGATATGTCCACTTTCAACCACTTCTAGCCCTGCGGTGCTATTGTTTTCACTATTTCACGCAGACGGAGTGCTTCCAGACTCGTTACGGCAAGTACTTGTCAGCAACGACACTTATAAATACGGCGTCGGTGTCAAATCGGATACAAGTCATCTACGTCATCTTCCTATACACCATCCTTCGTATATCGAGCTCGGCAGGCTAGCATACGTCAAGAAACGATCTGATCGTTCAGGTGCCGGACTAAAGGCCTTGACAGAAGGGATCTTAGGGCCTGGGGTCATTGCATATAAGACAAAGTCCTTGACCATGACGAACTGGGAAATCAAAGATCTAACGACTGCTCAGATCAAGTATGCCGCAATGGACGCTTGGTGTTCAATGGAGATCTACAGATGTCTGTCGCAACAGAGCGAGTTGAGTGAATCAGTATAACATTTAACTTTATGTAGTCTGGATCACTCTTTTATTCCTTAGCCTTGGAATCCGAAAAGAGCTCACACCCTTCATTCTACTGCCGGCGTCGTATTCACAGTGTGCTTGTCCTATTTTTCGACCACTAAAGCCCGAAAACTTAGACGAGTAACTTCTCGATCGCGTTCTTGATGGTTTGGATTTGTCCCTTGAGATCACCGCCTTCGTTTGTGGTCACGGATGCCGAGATGACTGCTCTTGAAACACCACATGCTCGACCCAACGCTGAT
This sequence comes from Persea americana, assembly GCA_029852735.1. Taxonomy (NCBI): domain Eukaryota; kingdom Viridiplantae; phylum Streptophyta; class Magnoliopsida; order Laurales; family Lauraceae; genus Persea; species Persea americana. The sequence goes on along the minus strand of JAQQXO010000217.1, from coordinate 2,877 downwards.
TTCGAGGGGACAAAGACGTAAGGCACGTTCTTGTCTTCACATAACAGTGGCAGATGGAGCAGAATCTCGATTGGCTCAGTGTCGGCTGCCATGACTATGAATTCCGAAATTCCTCGGTTCAGTGTCTTTGTCGCTTCGTTGGCGCCCTTGCGGAGTTGTTTGTAATGAGAGGCCTGCTGAACAAGATCGAGGATTTGCTGTGACAGAGATGCATCTGCAAGCGGGAAAGCCTTGGGATTGGGAGCTGACATGTCGTAGTCTTTGGTGGGTTACTGAAGTTGTTGGCTGAAGTGTTGAAGAATTTTAGCGGAGATTCCGTAGCGGCAACAACACCATCATGTCGTTGACGCTGCCAGCAGTAATACCGGCAAAGATCAATTCGGATCTCATCAGGCTTACGACAGAGTCGAATCCTCTTTCGAAGTACTTTGATCGTGCTGGCGACAAAATCGCGTTCATTGCAGAGTGTCAAGCAAAGTATAATGATTCAGAAAAAGTCAAGGAGCTCGAAGACGCGTTGCGCGAAATTATAGACTTGCGAAAGGACTACGATGCTGTCAGACTGAATGCTAAACACGTCTACGACAACCGCCGGACAGATCCAGGGAATATACACGAGGACATTCTCGCCAAGACTGAAGTCGACAAGATCAACTGGCGCGAGCTGCCCGAAAAGCTTCGCTATGGAAAGTCCTCGATATACGACGACTTCAAGCGTCGCGTGTTTGATATCGAGCACCCCAATGAAGACTATCCAGGGATCGACTCCTTCTTCGATAAACGACGCGCCGCCGACGACGACATGCAGATGACATATGGCACGAAGCGCAATCTCAGATGTCCGTTGACCTTTGTCTACTTTGTGGAGCCCGTCCGTACCGCAAAGTGCGTACACGTCTTCAGCAAAGAGGCCATAGTCCAGATGATTCGACAACAAGGTGGACGATGCGAGTGTCCCGTGCCTGGTTGCGGCAAAGTCCTGATGGAAAGCGACTTGCAGCGCGACAAAGTGATGGAGCGTCGCGTTCGAGAAGAAGCTGAGCAGGAGGAGAACTTTGATGCTGAAGCCCTCAGCGACGACGACAGAGACATCTTGACACTCTAGAATTGAAGAGTCTCATTGGGCTCGTCCGACTCATCGTCGTCTTCAGTCATTGCGAGCACTCGAAAGTCCACGAAAGAATTCCTTCCTTCGCCCACTGGAATCATGAATTGCATGCTGCAAGTTCCATTCTCGTCTGTACGCACAGAAACCTTTGAAGCCTCCTTCATTGCGCGCGCAGATTGTTTGATCATACTGAACTTGTAGGAGTTCCGATGTTCCTCTGCGCAGATGAATGTCTCCAGTACTGATCTATCATTAGGGTAATCCATCTGCACCGATCCAAGCAGTCCACGAGCTGACAAGCGCAGGAATGGTCGACGTGGAGACTGGCGAATGTTCAGCACGTCTGTCTGGCTGGCATCAAGCTCCGTGATTGCATCAACCAACCATTCTCCTCTCATGATGATCTTGGACGGCACGGGATCACTGATTAGCTCGATATCGACCATGTCATCCGGTTCGTATGTAGTCAATTGACACTTTGTCACGACGTTCTGATCCTCAAGCACCAGATCTAAGCTCGATCCCACTGATTTGTATATAATGCGCAGAGTATTGCCAAGACGTAGTGGATTATTGGTGGCAGCAAAAGACGAGCCATAAGCCGGGTTGTAGATGCTTAAGACTTCCATAAGAGCAGCTAATGAGATGCCGAATGAGATGACTTCAGATGATTTGTAGCTATACGTCGAGAATAGGTTGTTTTCCAGAAAAGCATGAGCCTGCAAGGACTTTGAATCCTCAACAGAGACTCTAAGTCCATCTTCCGATATTCTCACGAGTGCCTGAGGCTTGAATGATATGCACTTAAGGACGTCATGCAGCGGCTTGATTGAGGTCGCAAGTGCCGTGAACATGATTCGAAAATCCAAAATCATCCATGCTTAACAGCAGGATCACAAGAGGTATACAGGTTGGCAGGAGCCTCACCTTGGGCACGGCAGAGAGGAAGAAACCAGATACGAACTCGCCTTTCGCGATCGCACCCCAGAATTACCACTTACATTGCCTCACGAGCCATTCGAATACCTTACTCACACTCACAAATTACAAGCATGAACCTATATTATGGACATCTGCAGGTCTCTGTGGGTTCAAGAAAGCCGCTCGGGGAGGCTACGAAGCTGGTTTCCGAAGCATGCTCACAATGCTCGACAGAATGCGCCAGCGAGAACAAGATGATGCAGCGTTACTTTTGAAGTCGCAAACAGATCCATCACGAGTACAGAAGACACAGGTCAAGAAGCAAAAGGCTGCTTTTAGACCAAAGAACATCACAGTCATCATAAAGGACTTTGGTCTGGGCAGAGAAGCAGTAATGAATGTTTTGTCGGGAGTCGAAGGTGAGCATTTCCGGAGTAGAATCACATCAATCGTGGATGCTACTCCATTGAAGTTTGGAGGAGTCAGAGCGCGTGCCAAGAGGCGGTTGTAGTTATCGAGCTTCTAAATTCATAAATTTGCATGACGTCTGAGTCGACTCCCTTGCTACCTAAGACTCCGTCGAGACCTGCGCTTCCTGATACTATCAGAGAAGTACCATGGTCTTCATGGATCATGCTCACTGGTATGTGGATAGGTGTCTTCCTGGCCGCGCTCGATGCGACGATGGTAGCGACACTACAAACAACAATCGCCTCTGAGTTCCACCAAAATAACAAGTCGGCATGGCTCGGGACTTCTTATCTTCTCTCAGTCGCTGCTACACAGGGCCTATATGGTCGCATATCCGATATCGTTGGACGAAAATATGCGGCATTGTTCAGTATCAT
>JAQQXO010000216.1:0-44877 GCA_029852735.1 Persea americana | reverse complement strand
CGATGATCTCGGTCTCGTAGATATCTCGTAATTGGCTGGCTGACTGTGCTCCGTACGGCACATGCGATTTCCGTCAACCGAGTCAAGTTTGGGAATGGGCTTGCATGGAAAGTGCTACGGGCCTATCCATGAAACCTTGTTAGCCTGGTCGCTCGTGCGAGTGCCAGTATGTTCTTGTTCACGAGTGCAAGCACGACTACTCTCATCTAACAGGCAGTATCGTTCTGCTTCGCATGAACGTTGCCCAATTCTTCTTGAGGAGATCATTGTGAGGGAACATTGTCGGCTGAAACACCCGTGTCTGCGGATTTGTTTCCGTGCAATAATAGCACACTTAGTAGAAGGACCATAAGTACCTAGTATAGGTGGTAGATAGGATCGTTCGCGTAAACAGTCTTAAGACAATGCATCAAACGTCAAAGGGTCGCACTGCATACGCGTGACCGAACGCAGAGCTGGTTGCGTTGTCAATGATTAAATAGTAGAGGCAGAGCGAGCAGACGTCCTCTGCTTTTTACAATTTTATTCCATTATGTCAGGTGATACTTGCCATGGGCGATCAGAACGTCTGCAACAGCATTCATGACATACCTTCAGATTACCATCCAGACGCTTGCGTCGATTCCAAGGTAGATATAGAATAGAGTCTCGAATAATTGCTGTACCGATAGGAGATTATGTTCGGTGCAATACGATACATAAAAGCATGCATCATTAACCGTGCATTACGATGCACGCCGAATTCTCAATTGGTATGAAGCTGAGGTGTTGCCATCTCCTGAAAGATGGAATACTTAGGTATGACAGAGATTGTGAAAGGACGTAGATTCCCAAATTTATTTCAAAGAGCAAAGGCCAATGTGATCAGCTACATTCACAAGCGAGCAGTTGTCTGCGATCTCAACGTACAAACCGACCACTTAGTCAAAAACACTCAAGACAAAGCCTTGCGTTAGTAACCAACTATGTCTCCCTGTGCACTTACTACGAAATAAGCAATGGACCTTTTCGTAAGAACTGGAGGATGGACTTAGCCATATATTCGTACTCGACTATGACCACCCTGAAGTCCTACTGTGCTCTTGGTTTCGTGCTCGAGAACCAGTGTCAAAAGTCTTGGTACGAGTCAGTCGACTTGTTCCAGGTCAGTCATATGCGTCAGAAAATATCGGCCGCAGCATTGATCCCGTGCTCTCCAGTCACATGGAGTGTCGCACGTCTTTTATGAGCACAGATACACAGCAGAATGAGCGACAAGATCTCGGATGGTAACATCTGCGTAACTTGAAATGCGCCAGGACACTCGAGAGGACAAATTGCAATAACAACTAGATTAGCAGAGTCACTGTACCACATTAAATTATACAGTAATTCATGTGTGCAACGTTGAACACTGTGGGTTGGCTCGCGTAGTCTTGTACTGTGTGGCTCGGCAAGCGCAGGTGAGCGTTGACCGCTCAAGAATCCTCCAACCAGATCCTGAGCGAAATTTTCGATTTCACGATATTGGTATCGATTGACCCAGGTCGGACGACCAGCAGTCATTTGTGTTGGTCCTTTTGGTACATCGATTGTTCACGAAGCAAACTTGATGAAACACCTACTCGAGTATTTGCCTCCAATGAGATGTACCACCGTCTACAACCTCAACATAGAGGTTAGCCGAACTCGTTTGGATCAGATCCTCGTTATCGCTACCAGCACGTTTGCTGTCGCATTGTCTAACGCATGACACAAAGCCCAAAAGGTGCATTGACAGGACGGTTCACTATCATCAGAAATCTCTAAGCTGAGAAGGTAGATGCCGCTGCATTTGTGGTAAGACGATAATGCAAAGGAAGGAACAAACTTCTTGATTTACGAAGCGAGACCGATGAACCTTTACCTATATCAGCTTTCCAGAAGGACGGGAAGTTGCTCTATAACGGAACATCCCAGTCTGAAGCCTGACAGAGACGGTGCCAAGACGAAGAAGATTTTGCCTTGTCGCACAAACGGAACACGAACGCCAAAGCGAGGGCATGACTATGGTCAGCCAAGACTTGCACGGCTTCGACGGATCAACTTGATAAGCTGTAAGCTGAGTCAGGAAAGATGCAGCCAGAATGACAGCTGAGCGTCCCGTGTCTGTATGTTATGCGTGTACAGCTTGGCGAGTATCAATACGAGCCGATACTCCTGCAACAGTGACGCGACAACTCTCGATTTCGTGTCGCTTGACAACAAATCCGAGAGTGACAACGTGATCACATAACATGGACGATGCTGATCCGATCGTGTTAACAAGAAACCACTATACCTTTGGAGATGATTTTGTCCCATTGATCGACGACCGTTGCGCCGACCGTATCTATCGAAGCGTCAATGTAAATGTGCTGTTGCTGAACGCGTCCGACTCGTTGTGCTTCTAGAAATGAAGAAACACCGACATTGTAGCGGACTCTCGAAGAAGCTAGGGTTACGAAATAAGGGATATTCATGTGTTTCAAGCTGGAAGCAGCATGGCTCACCGCATTGCTCGGCCCTTGGCAGCGCTTGTTTGATGCGCATTCGAAGAAACAAAGTATTCTTCGAGACTGGGCATGGAAATCGTCGCGACAGTGAGAACGTAGAAAGCATTCGTTTATCGCGTTCGAAGTCGCTGCTGAGGCTCTTGGGCTACTCCATTCATGACATTCCGCGAGGAAATCCAGTAGAGCTTATAACTGAGTCGGATTGAATGGATAAGCCAAGTGAACAACAAAAGCGCAGATCCCGCCTTAACATATGTGGTAAGTGAGTCGTTTTGCGGCTGTGGTGGATATGTAATGTGGTCACCGCGAAACTTAGATGAGTGATCTCGATGATGCATGTGATGCAAGATCAGTCAGCTATACGCACGAAACACAAAGCCAACGCAAAAACAGAGCTTTTCATAGGCATGTCCTCGCCTGGTAATGCCCAGTGTTTGCTGGTCACTAGGTGAATAGGCTTCTTACAGCATGCCAGTGAACCGAGTTTTCAAGCCAACCAAAACAGCCAAGAGAGGGCAGGAAGGAGAGCCAATTGATTACGACCAAATCGTGGGCGCGTCTCCGCCAAGCAGCCAAGAAAATCTGTGCAGAGCAGTAGTTGTAGCAAGTTCCTCTCACAAATTGTAGCGACCTCTCTCGAAAGCACGACAGCGGAGCGCATAACGATGCAGAGCTGTAGGACCTTCTGGTCACAATCTGTTTGGCCAAGTAGCAGCGCAGATGGAGCGGTTGCTTTGGTGAAAAGCGCAGACCAGCATGCTAAGAAGCCAAGCTCCTTGGCCTGCAATCGCGTTCTCTTGGACGCTTGGCTTGACAGGTAAGAATGGTACAGGACAAGACTGACAAGAGCAGGCTGCTTGTGTTCACATTTGCTCGTCTTATAATGTCACAGACTCCCTTCCGTGTCATGGAAGACTCTCATCACAATCATCGTGACCATATTAACAGCTCGATACATACACCATAGCTCTGGTTGACGAGAATCTACTCATGACGTGCACGAAAAGAGGTGGTGTTCAGACGTCGATATGACCGACCGGCATTTATCTTCCGCAAGTGGTAGACCCCTTCGCAGCGATAGCTTGGAGGGACAAGACCGAATACAATACTACTATCCACCAATCCCTAATGTTCGAGCCCCTCCTCCTGCCCATGTCGCTTACAGTCACTATCATCCAGAGTCCGCTCGAGTGCAGAGTTCAGTGTCTACAGAGTCCGGCTCATCGCAAGAATCGGATCAGAAACGAAAACCTCCCTCTTCTGCTTCCCAATGGCCCTCACCTACACTTGAACGAACTCTAGTCAACAGTGATCAATACCATGCAAGTCAGTCAACACAAAGGGTTGAGTCAGAGCCTATCACAATAAGGTACAACAAGAGATCAGAGATGGTTGGGACAAATTCACCTGCTCTTGCATATATTCGCAATCGCAGGCAGATCGAAGAAGAGGACTACGAGGAGGAGGAAGAGGAGGATGACCATGCGCTCTGGGTCCTGGTGAGTTTCGCATTATGAAAATGTACCATATTAATGCTGACATACTTGCAGTTCTGGCTGGCGATCCTTGACCCAATACACTCGCTAGCGAGCTGCCTTTTTACCTTTATTGTCACCTTTGGATTGCTTCTTGCATTTCCGACACGTCTTGTTCACAAACAAACATCTATTGGGACTCAGATAATTCGGACAGTTGCACCAATGTTCAAGCACCATCTCGAGATGATGTATGCTGGGTCTGTGGACTACGCATTTGAATGGGATTTCATTCCTGTCATGCTGGTCCTCATTCATCTATTGTCACCACTTGTCAGCATAGGAGTTGCTGTAGCCTCATGGATTACTGCCGGCTTTTGGGTATTCACTTCAATCATGGGGAACCCAGACGGTACGGAACGCCGAGACGACGGCGCGGATGCTGTCCTTGCTGTAAGGAATTGGGTGGGAACGTTGCTTGCTTAAAGCGGTGCGGCCTAGAGTCAAGCACTCTGTCCGATCTGTTGTTTGAGATGTCTTGTTGGTTCCATGGTTGACGTATATTGACTAGTGGACTTATGGTTATGAACTCTACTTTGCCTTTTAGCATGGCGCTGGTGGATATCATGGGTTAGGCGACATGTGCTTTTTGAGACGAGATTATTGTCCTCTCCTCGATACTGGGGATTTTGATAGTGAACAGTCATCTGCATCATCAACGAGTTGGCTTCGCTTTTGGCAACCACTTGCTTTTGAGGCTTGTCGGTTCGTAGAATGAAGAAGGCATTCTCCGTAAATGGTCTTACCTCTCGCAAGCATCATCGAATGCTTCATGTTTACTGCTTCAGATCAATCTCTCCTGCTTTAACACTGTGAGACTGGTGTTTTGCTAACAGATAAAAGCTCTCTTATCGAGATCTGCCAAGTCAATGCACCACGATGGAATCAAGACCCCATATCAAAAGATAGCAATCGAAATTGGTATTCATCATTCTCCCAATAACGCCCTTGCTATGCAGACATGCTTTTTCATCAGAGATTCGTTAGATAATCTTCGATCTCCTCTTTACTCAGCTTTCTGAATCTTGGACCTATAGCACCGTGTACACCTTCGTATCCGAGCAGATGATTTGCCGGGTCACCAACAATACCAATCTCTACGGTGTCGCCATTCATTTCTCCTTCGATAGTCTCCTTTAACGTCAGAAGAGCGATATGAATAGCATCCTGTAATTCCAGCTCCTGAGTATATCTCTTTTCCAGGAAGGTTTTAGCACTTGTAGCACCCTTTCCTATTGCGGTAGCCTTCCATGGAAAGTAGCTGCCACTGGGATCACACTTGATACAGGCTAGGACCTCCTTTTAGAATTCCGCCTGTGCGCCGGCTTGCAATGAGCTTCTTCTCTGCTTCTGTCTCAGCTGCCTTTGCTTCTTCTGTCTCAGGCTCGATGCCATCATCCCAACCCGCCACTAGCAGACTCACACCATACGGACGCACACCACCACTTTGCGTAGCTTCTTGCATCACTCGTGCCACATCCTGTACAAGAATCCGGGTCGGTGGGTACTCATTGTAGATACGTTTGTAATTCGTGTGTGAGACTTTCCGTGCCTTATCGACAAGCACTCGGTAATCTGGACCCATACCACTGTAAACCATGCCGATATTGGGGGGTGACAAGGGATATCTTAGACAGTGATTCAGCATCAATCAGTGGTGAGGAGGACTTCTTCTCTGTTGCTAAGACAATGCCATTGGTTGCTAAGAATTGAGTTAGTGGTTATAAGACTGTTTCCCGAAAAAGTCGTCTTACCTTTGATACCAAGAGAAGTAACCCCTTGATTAACGGCATTGAGGGCATATTCTATCTGAACCAACTTTCCACTGGGCGAGAAAGTGGTGAGAGAGAAAGAGTATCTGTCTGCCATGATAGGCGCAAGGTGTATACTACGGGTCTGAGCAAAAGTGCTTTATGTTTTTCTTCTGACTGAATGTGTCGTGATGAGAAGATGCTCCAATGCCGGGTGCTGCGATGTGCGGTGCTGTATAAATGACTTCGATCGACTGTGACCACGTTTGTCCCTGCTGTATGCTTTGAAGATATGCCGACTACAATGATGAGGCAGTCACGCAACGCGTGTTAGGCTATCCTACAGGCCTCAGGCACTAATCTAAGCTAAGTTGCCAGGTTCACCAAGCTAGCCAAATAAAAGATCTGCATGCTCTGATTCTGCACTCGAAATGCCTACAAATCACCTATATCCCTAGAAGGTATTGCTGTATCTGCTTCTCTATCACGATATTCAAGCCATAGTCCTTGTCGTGACAACAAAGGAAGGTATTCATTATAATGACATGAGCAAGGTCTAGCTTGCCACAGCGTCCTCGGCATTGTATCCCCGCCAGCATGCTTCATCCGTGCCAGGTGTCTTCAAATGTTACATCTTATCGAGAGTATCCCGAGTTCATTCGTAACTACTAAAGTCAGCAGCAGATTCTTTACATACCCGTCCGCGAAGGAAATACTACGGAGGTCTGACCAGTCATAGTTACGTTCTGCGTACGATACGAATAACATGGAAGCTGCTGAGAATACAAATCCGTCAGCGGATTCTACCACTCAAGAACCACCCGTCTGGACATACCCTACTCGCTTCTGCAGAATATGTCGTGAGGATGTGCCTGCCACGGTCACTATGTATCCGCCGGGTTTGCCTATTCAATTTCAGAGGCCTATTGTTGAATACAAGAATGAAGACGAATATGGCCCGCTTGATCAAGCCATGTTTGTGTAGAGGTTCTCTAAGATATATTCACGAGCTCTGTCTTTTGCGCTCAAGAATAGAAAATACCAGATCTGGCTCATTGTGGAGATGTCATGAATGCAAACATGAGTTCAACTTCAACAAGCTAAAAGTACAGCGCTACCTGAGCAGCAAAAATCACAATTACGGTGTTCACGGTGATGCTAATGGTCTTCATCGTCTTCGTGCTTGGCTTTGTGGCTGATCCAATCATCAATATCTACATGGATCCGTACGATAGCCTGCGCGGACGCGAGTCCATATGGGAAGAACTGGAAATCAGCTCCGATTCGGAGGAGCCTGTTTCTGCATGGACACAGCACTTCGCCAAAGGTCTGATTTCGATGGGTCTTGTTGGATTTCTGAAAACTCTAGTGCTCAACCCTTTCCAGTGGATAAATCTTCGATGGGGAGGCTCCTCCTGGACCACAGGGCATAATCGAGCAGCTACGGGAAGAGATCGAGCTGTCAACATTAGTTGGATTGCTGTGATCATAGGCGTCTGTTCAGCTTTTGCATTGTTCTATCGGTGGATGCAGGCTGTAGTTCAGCGGCAGTTGACTAAATTGGGAAATAATATTGTCGATACGCAATTGCCAGGTGACGACGACGATCTCAAACCACCACCTGGGGTGGAACCCATCAAGCCCTTCGAAAGAAGAGAAAACAGATCAAGCTATACCTGTTCCACAAACAGAACCGCAAAAGGACATGGTCTCTGCAACCACATTGAAAAGTGATCCATCGAAGGAGGAACAATCTGAAGCAGAGCCTGCACCGGTTTCTGCACCGGAGCAAGACCATGGCTCCAGTTCTTCTCAACCTGATGAATCTACAACAGCTACAGTCATGGTTGAAGGTGCATCACCATTGATGAGTGGTTCATGGATCGATGTGAATCGCGACTCGTCTAGTGAAGACAACAATGTGCTGTCTGGTGTACACAGGCAAGGCTGGTCGTTCTCGAATTTATAATTCTTGCGCTTCAAGCGAAAAGGCTGTTCCTTGTTTCCCCTATTATATTCTTCTGGATTGAATTCTTTCTGCGAGCGTAACTTGCACCATCGTGCTTGCTTGCCCAACTTTAAGTTGTCACTGTCACTATTCAATGGCGTGCGCAATCAGTCTGTGGGCAAAAAATTGAGAATTGTCATATTTATCGGCTTGTCGACGTTATGTCTTCAGCTGTGTTTTATTGATAAGCAGCCAATCAGTATCCTTTTCAAGTTATGGTCGATCTCCTCGAGGTACAGACGACCTTTACGCTGCGAGAAGTTTGGCACATTCACTCGATATTACCTGAACAGATACAATTCATGGGCACGATAAAGATATTTTGACACCCACTTCCATCCCAATATATCGTACGAGGCGCTCACAGTGTATCAGGCATATTGACCATCTACTTTAACCCATCCCATGACTTTACGCAAATAATACTCCTATGCCTTCCCTCGTCTGACTGAATAGAACTAAGGTCAAACTGACATCCCAGCTGCATTGCTGATCGTGAATCAATGCCTGTCCTTTACCTCCACTTTCACCTTGACAGAATCTTTGTTGGTCGCAGCTTCCAATAATTGAACTCTGGCATTTCACTCTGATGAATTCAACGTCGAAGACTGCATATCTATTTAGAGGCAGAATGTACTACCCGACACTGACAACTAGATTGTAAACCAACACACTCCCAATATGTCAATCCAAAATAGCTCGAGTACCTACGGCCTCAACGAGTCTCTGAGTTTGTCAGATCAGCAACTTTTCTCTATCTATCTACGATACCCTGACGGCATTGATGGCGACAAGCACCACGAAGACAGAATAGTACTCCCACCAAAGCCACAACAAGGTTCTGGTCCAGGCTCGAGTATCATGCTCGTGGATCATGCAGAATTAAATGGTCTACCATCGAACTCAGATCAAAATCTTTGGGCTCTGGATGTGCCTGACTTCGACGGGGAATGGCACGAGCTCGCATCGCTCATACAAGCATCAAAACTTGCCGCAAGCATGTTTGCGTTATTACACCTTACTCGGGGAAAGTATTCTTAATCTTGGTTCTGAACTATTCGGCACGATTCGTCCAGGCAGATCGCCCAGCTGCCTTGATTCAGGTCAGTGGCTGCTCAAAAGCACTTCGTACTCAAATGAACAAGCATCATTGCAAGTCAAGGCTGTCACAAAAGTCAAAGAATCAGCAATTTTCAATGTGAACCCAGCTCCATCTCAGATATGGTCGACATATTCTCAGCGTGTTCGCACGATCACAAGGTGAGTACCGTGGCTCCTAATACTCACAACATGAACACTGCTAACTGTGACTCAGAAATTTGGCTCTACCATCGAAGCAAGAGCTTACTCTTATACAATGCCTAGTGTTTCTCTACAACACGAGCGTCTACGATGGATTGCTTCGCGGTTTCTCTACTCACACCGATGCGGAGACTTTGCTCAACGATATCTATGACGAACTCATGTCTTGGCTCCACGCGTACAAGACCTGGGTGTCAGGGCATGCAGGATCTGAAGGTCGACTTTCTGCACCCACTACTGGAACAATTTGGCAAAGATTCAAAGGCACAGGACGAATACAGTGATCTGCAAACAAGACTTAAGAGACTGCGGACTGCGCTCTCGAATCCCCTGCCAGACGAAGCTGCAATGACTGAGAACGTAGTGAAAAAGCTCAATTTGAGTGCTCGAAGACCTGGGCCAAAGTCAAACTCCATCAAGAGTAAGACTCGATACAAGAGAGAGCATACCTTGTGAGAATGAGTTGTATGTATTTGAACACAGGGTCTGGCAGACCACCACAAGCTTAGTCTCGTATCTCAGCGTGTGATACTATGATCGCACTACTCTCGTTGCATGTATTGTATGCGCATGAACAACATTGATTCACTTTGATGCTTCATCGGCACGGGACAACTCCATGAAAACAGCTTCCTCTTATGGACTAGTCGTAGCATCAACATATATCCGCAACACCACGCCCTTTGTACATCATGGCTAGTTTCAGAACTGTGAAATATTCGAGAACCTACTCGAGGAGTGTTACCGAGCTCGATGGAGCCGTAAAAATGCCAAAACAATTTCTCGACGTATTGCCTGTGATATCAAAATTCCGATCATCTACGTTTCACGCATCACGGCCCACCCGACAACGATCTTCACACTTTAGAACATCACGTACACGATCATACACTTCTAACACTACAATGGCTCCCTCAGTGTCCCAAAGTGAGGATCCGTATCTCGCTGGACTCAAAGCCAGCACTGATACTCCGAAAAGCACACCACTAAAACGAACAGCAATCCAGCTGGGTATTGACCCGTCCATAATCACCGAATGGCATAAACCTGGTCCAAATGCATTTTGACTTTCACAGCGACACAATCACAACGCCAACAATATCGATGCTACAAGCCATAACGGCGACCACACTGACTGATGATGTCTACGCCGGCGATCCAACAACAGCCTCGCTAGAGCACGACATTGCCACTCTAGCCGGTCATGAAGCTGGCCTACTCGTCATGTCCGGAACCATGGGCAACCAGGTTTCAATCCGCGCACATCTCACCGCACCGCCACACTCAGTCTTGTGCGATGCACGCGCACACATTGCCAACTACGAAGCCGGCGGCATTGCAACCCTCAGCGGTGCTCAGCTGATCACCGTATGGCCCTCAAATAACCACCACTTGACGTTAGCGGATATCAAGAAGCACACAATCCTCAGCGACGATGTACACGCGTGCCCGACGAAAACAATCAGTCTTGAAAACACGCTCAACGGAACCGTAATGCCCCTGTCGGAAGTCAAACTCATCAGCGACTTCGCAAAACGGCACGACATAATTCTCCACCTCGATGGCGCGCGAATCTGGGAAGCTGCTGCTGGAGGGGCCGGTTCCCTCACGGAATACTGTTCACTCTTCGACAGTGCCTCACTCTGTTTCTCGAAAGGTCTCGGAGCGCCGATCGGAAGCTTGATCGTCGGCAGCAAAGCATTTATCAAACGTGCAAAATGGATCCGCAAGATGTTCGGCGGAGCGACAAGGCAGAGTGGGATCATTGCCGCTGCTGCTCGAGTAGCTGTTGATGAGGGATTTGGGCATGGGCCGAATGGTGAGGGTGGGAGACTACGCGAGTGTCATGAGAAGGCGAAGCGGATAGGGACGGTTTGGACGGAGGAACTGGGCGGCAAGCTGACTTGGCCTGTGGAAACTAATATGGTTTGGCTAGATCTAAGTGATGCGGGTGTGAGTGCTGAGAAGTTGGCTACGGTGGCGCAGGAGGAGGGGATTACATTACGGGGGTAGCGGGCGTATAGTGATCCATTATCAGATTTGTGATGAGGCTATTGAAAGTCTGGAACGGAGTTTGAGAAGAGTCATGCAGGAGAGGGAGGCAGCACTGCCCAACAACTGAATGCTTGATAATCCAATGCTCGATACACATTGATTTTGCATACTTTTCCATGTGGTCAATGGTCAAAGACGAAGATAGAAAAGATCGTTCGAGACTTTTTGCATAGATATCATTTGGTTTGAAGCAAAACAAATATTCTGGCTAAGACGGAAGCTTTCCAAGCTTCAAAGGGAGCGCGTCCCTGTTCGACTATCTAAGCCGACTTCGCTTCTGCCTTGCAACAGGTAAATACCTCTGAGAGAAAGATCTCACCAATTCCGATGGTGAGACCGATGAATTATTTACGATGAATGCAACGCCGTGCTTTGTGAATTGCAGCAATCTGAAGCACTGGAAGCTCTTTTTCAGTGTCGAAGACACCGTCACTGTTCGTGATGTCACGCAAGCGATGCAATAACGACGAATGCATCTCTGGTTGGAGCAGGTAATTGTGTTTTCGACTGTACTGCAGTACTGTGTAGTCCGAGAGTGGTCTTGGGCTGCAAAGTGTCTAGCCCCGCCATCGGCGTGAAATCCATTGCCCAAATCTATCTGCCGCAACAGTTAGAGTGCCTCAGAGCAAGCTGTAGTCATTTCTTCATCAGAAAATCTCTGGACTGCAATCATCTCGCAGGTGCTGTATTATGTAGAGATCGCATTACTACTATGATGCGATGCCAGGTACACCCGGTTTGGCTTGATAGCTTGAGCGAATATTAGATGAACCATAATCTTCGTGGCTACTTTGGCTTCCAGCTGGTTCTTTTGCGGCATATGGTGCTTGTGGTGCAGACAGACTATGCCCCGAGTTGTTTTGATGCGATTGGTTTACGGGTCTGGCTGAGCTTTGCTTTTGTAACGCTGAAGTTTGGTTGGCATCCTGATCTATTCGTGTCGCCATACCATTTTGCTTTGTAGGGGGTTGTTGCCGATTGGTGCTGGAACATCTGCTGCTGCGACACCCTTCTGAGCTTGAGCGTGGCCTTGCGCGATATGACCATAACGAGCTAGAATTTCTTTCGTGCTCATGTCTGCAGAAGCAGTGTGTAGAGCACTGTCTGTCAGAATTGACTGAAGATCTTCTGGGACCTATTTCGCGATTAGCTGGCTGTATTTTAGGTGATTGTTATGTTTTACTCACCTCACAGAAGTTCTCATTATACTTGATCAAGGAATTGACCGCCTCAATGGCTAAGAAGCTCTCGTCGACCTGAGGTATTATAGGCCCCTTACTACCTTGTTTAGGAGGAGGTGCATATAAGATATTCGGTGCCATAACAGTGGCTAGATTGTGAATGTCCATCTTGCTCCCAGACTCTTCGTCGACCTGCGAGAACGAAGCGGCCCATTTCAAAAATGCAAATAGCACTTCCATAGTATCTCTGTTACATTTTGGCAACAAGCAGCATATGAGATGAAGGACCCTTAATCTTTCGTTCTCGTTGTCTAATCTCTGCGATGTTATCCACAGCTTGTGCAATTTGAACGTCATCAAAGGATCGGGCATATCACGAAGGAATTTCTTGAGCAGTGCTGCAACCTGCACAGCATTCTCCTTACTCAAGTCTGGTACTTGATTGTTGTCAATCATTTCGGCACTTTCTTTCAGACGTTTGATGTTTCCGTCTTGCGGAAGACGCCTTCGACGGACATATCCATTTGTCGCATTGCAGCCACGCAATCATCCACTATAGCGGGAACCTTGAGGGCACCTGGCCCAACACCATTAGTAGATTCAGCTCCTTCCTTCTCGACCAATGATTCAATCGTGATGCCAAAAACACCTTTCTTCTTGTTTTTCGGCTCGTTCCTCAACGCTTTACTGACCTTGCCCCAGAATGTCGTTTTCCTTTGCTCAATAAGGCCTAAAAGCTCTTCCATTGTAAAGCCATTACTTTCTAGCAAGGGCTGCATGGTAATTACGGCGACGGTGCGGACAATCAGATACTCTAGAGCCGAGAGCTCGGAGAAGTATCGCTTTGTTCTTAACGTCGGCGGTTCGTTCGAGAGGAGGTCTTGGCCGGTCGATCGTCGTTGGCTTGGGTTGATAAGTTTGGGTTGCTCGTTACGACTGAGGAGATTCTCACCTGCGAAACGAGAAGCATTTGGACGTTGCTCTTTGGCCTGCTCTGCTGCAACGATCCTAGGAATATCGTCAAGCGTCAAGCCGTCTTGGTTCGCGCCAAAAATCAGACTGTTCTTATTCTTCGATTCTCCAGCACGATCGTCGATAATTTTGAACTGATTCTTATATCGACTGTCATTTTCTCCAGTTGGAGAGCCTGGCTGAACACCGATGGGTCGTCCAAGATTCGGGATTCTCGAGCTTTGCGAAAGGTGGTAGATAGAGTTCTCTCATTTCTAGTGGAGCGTAGCCCTCTTCATCTCACCCACTGTCTGCTGCAAGGAAGACTCTTCGGATGGCAATTCTCGCGAGGCCCCAGCATACGATTTCGATCTGGATCCATTCTCCTTTCACGTTCACTTTGTGGCGACAATCTATGTCCGCCACCGTTGTCGTACGGGTTCAGGTTTGGGTCTTCTGAGGTATGAGGCAGAGTACCGCCGGACTTGAGGACTTCCAATAACCTTGCGAGGGCCACTTTTAGGAGGAAAACATATTGCTGGAGCTTCGTCACATGTGACAAGCCAGACACTGTTTCCTGCGCTCGCGCAGAATGGTTGATGCAATAGACACGGTCTTCTCTTTCGCTGTAGACAGCACTTGCCAGATCATGAGTCAAATCTCTCTTGCAGGTGCTGCACTTTAGATGCGGAGGTTTGGCGTGCCAGCGCTTGCCATAAATCATCACACACTCATCGTCAATAGGCTCAGTACAATATGCGCAGCAGTCGGATTCTTGATTTGCCAATCCTGCAGTGCTTTCATTGAGGTCTAAGGACTTCATCTCATTCTCTTTGATGGTCTCCAAGTCGGCCAACTCATCGAGGAATGCATTGATACCTTTGGTTGTGCCCTTCTCCCGTTCCAATTTTAGCGCGCCTTGCAGTCCGATGCGAATTAGTAATTTCAGATAGTGAGCCAGACCCGTGACAAGAGATAAAAGCTCTTGCGTGACGCCGAGTTTCCGAACGCCTGTTTCCTGGGTCTTGGATAGTAGGGTGAAAAAAGCAACCACCTTCTTGCATAGCAACTTAGCTTCTCGTCCATAAGCTAATTCTTTCAAGCCATGTTCCACGACCAGAGTGGCAAGACTGTCAATGGCGCCAAACAGAATGTCGACATGCCAAATAAACTTGCGAGCTACTATAATACCATCAATGTAGACACCATTGCTCACGTGCAGAAGCATGTCAGAAATACAGGATGCTGAAGACTCTTCGAATGTTGATAGTATGCTCCATATCCGGTAGACTTTTTCTTCCATTCTCTCTCATCTTCTTTTACGTACTCCCTTTGATCGTTGCTCACGGGGAGGGAGATGTCAGGTCTAGGCAGTACGGGACCGCCAGGCGCCAATTTGACGTTCCAAAATTTGTGAATCATGTAGCATTCTGGATGCCAATGTTGATTCTGACCATTTCGAAAGATCTCAACGAACTGCTTCAGAATAGCAGTCTGGCAGCCATTGCAACGTTGAGCAAATTGGGTCGAGTAATGGTAGTGACAGTAAACCTTGCCGTCATGTTCATAGTAACTGTCCTGGGCACCGAAGATGGTAGGGCAGACGGAACAGGTGAAATGCTCGATATGGTACTTGCGATCAAGAGCTGTAATGTAGGAGCCTCTCAAGGCGCCACCACATTCATAGCAGAGTAGATCTAGTCGTCGGAAATAATCGGTCTCACAGAGGGGGAATTGACTAGATCCATCATCTTCATCAACGGGAAAGAACTTGCTTGCGACTATTTGTCCGCAATCTCTGCATTTAAAGCAGTCCAAGTGAAAAGTCCCACCTAAGGCGCGCACAAATTGGCCGGTAAGGGGTTCACCACATTTCTTGCAGGTCCGATGGCCTTTATTTGAATTCGTTCTTGATCTACTTCTGCCCTTTTCTCTTTCTTGTGATCTTTTGCGACCAGTTCTGCTGTCAGATGATTGTCGATTAGTAGAGGTATCGTGGGCCATTTCGGTGGCGTTGCCGTTCATATACATCTGATTGTTTCGACTGTCCATACTGAATAAGAAGTACAATGCTCAACACGTATATAATTCAGGTGATTGTACCCATTCCTCGCGACCTTTGAGGCGCACAATGCATCACTCTTCCCAAGGCGACCAGAAGCTATTGCGAGCAGTCTGTTGAGACAATCTAGAATTGTATGAAGCGCACCGGCGCAGAGCTAAAACAAGATTCCGTTCAGATCTCACGCGTATTGCTTTAGGGCAGGTAATGGCGCAGATTAGAAGCAGTCCCACTTGCTCGAAAGGTCGTGCTTGTTCTGTCGCGTAGTGAAGTATGAGATACTAGCCGGGACCTGCCTTGGGACTTGGTCGACAATAGTGGTGTCGGTAGGAAGATTAGGGAACAGCGTTAAGTTTCCAATTGAAGCGCGAAGTAGATTGTATCCCGGTAGTATTGTATGTTGTCGTCCGTTCACTCAATGGCCAGCAGGGGATAAACTCGTCCTGCGGTGAAATGATGATGTGATGCGCCAGATCAACACGAGGAATCAACTCGAAGTGCACCACTCACGCACAGAAACGCAATAGCATAAGATCGTGTACGCGAAATAGAAAGGAATGTATGACTCGGGTAAAGGTATTATCTGCGCCAATCTGACTGACATTCATCTACTTCTAAAGCCCGCCCGGAGGAGACATCTCGTCATGTGACTAGGTATCACCGTCCACGGTGGTAAGCAGAATCTACGTGAATTTCATCGATGGACCGCGCAATTCAGACACTCTAGATGACATCGCACGTGTACATTCTGGAGGAGTTCAACATCAAGATTCAGCATGTTGACACGAAATGCACGGTGGTAGAAGCCTTCTAGCGACGCCCTGTACACCTCGGATTTGTTGCTGGTTCATGGCTTACGCTTTCTATGGTCAACAAACGCGAAGATAGATTGTCTCGATCTATCTGAATCAGTTTCTATCAATAGTATGAAAGCGCAATGATAGTGTCTGAGAATCAAGTGACAACTGCAAAGGAAAAAGAAAACACATAGTCCTCGAGCACTGGCAGGTGTCCAAAGTGCTCCCCACAACGACAAACACTGGTTGGTAGCGATGGCAAACAAGGTTTCATGCTAGGCGCGGTTGCCGCCTAAACTTCTGCTTTAGCGCTTGGTGCCTGCTTCCTGCATCATCCGTTGCGTTTCCTACTCATCACAGTACTTTTGACCTTGTCAGGCTGAATTGTTGTTCAAACTGCAAGCATTGAGATGTGACTGTGTTTGCCCTACAGCTAGGCACTGGTAACTGAAACCCGTGAATCAGCACATTTATGTTCACTCCATCGTCTGTCCACGTGGTAAAAAGGTGTTTATCTGTGATATCGCTGAAGATCTCGCCCGCGTGCATTGCAATCCAAAACTATTGTCGCTGCTATAGCTAATCTCATGGCGAACCAGTCGCTGATACGCATCGCAAAGGTTGGCACCGGTCAATTCTCCCTCTTATGTATCTAACAGCACTTCAGGAAATCAAAGGCATTCAATCCAGTAATGACTTGTGTATGTTGCTGCTTTCTCTGCGGCAAGTGAATGACTGCTAACGCTCTGCTAGCAATTATTGTGGCATGTCAAGATGAGGACATAAGAAATCTCAAATCTCTCATCTTGGGCACTCCTGGCTCCCCCTACGAATACGGCTTCTTTGAATTCTCTGTCAAGTTTGGCGCTGAATATCCATCGAAACCCCCGAAAGTAGATGCAAAGACTACTAATAGTGGTAGAACAAGATTCAACCCAAACATCTACTCAGGCGGTAAGGTATGTTTATCGATATTAGGTACATGGCATGGTGAACTACCTGGAGAAGAATGGTCTTCTGCACAGGGTCTTGAATCGATCTTATGGTCGATCCAAAGCTTAATGTCGAACGATCCTTATGGCAATGAGCCGGGGTTTGAAGGTAGGACAACAGAGGATGACAAAAAGAAGAACGATGCATACTGTGCTAAGATAAGACATGAGACTATTCGTATAGCTGTGATACAAAAGCTCGAAAATATGTTTGGAATTCAGCCAGACGGTTCTATACAGAAAGCATCAGAGACGGAAAAATGGAGCGATGACAGTAATGATTCCGAAGATGATGAAGACGATGAGGAAGCAAAAGATAAGACTAAATGGGAACCCTTCAATGACTGGCAGAAACGTCGTTTCATGTGGTACTACGACTCCTATCTGACCACAATCGAAGCACACGCCCCCAAGCATAAAGAAGGCGACAAGTTTGAGATCATGCCATTCGAAGGTGGTAGTAACACCATGGATGGCTCTTTCCAATACGCTCAGCTAGGAAAAAGATTGATACGACTCAAAGAAGTAATCAACGAGGAGACTGAGCAGTGGGCAGAGGATGGTCTGCTAGCAAAACAAAGAGACTCTAGTAAGGCTTACGCCATGCAGAGCCAGTTCAATGTGGTCAAGCACAATCAGAAGAATGGCGGTATACTCAATATAGACCTCGAATTGGATGACGGCAATCCTTTTGTCTGGATCATGACCTATTTCGGAAAGCCTGAGTCAAACCTCGATGGAGGTGTCTTCAAAATCAAGATCTCGACCAGCGTCAAGTTCCCTGAGGAGCAGCCTCGTGTGAAGGTATTGACCAAGATGTACCATCATCGTGTGTCCAAGGATGGTATCCTATGTTACACGGCCAACAAGCCTGAAGAGATGAAGAACCATATTCAGACGATTGTCTCTGCTGTTGAAGAAGAGAGTCCACCATACGACCCAAGGACAATTGTCAATCCAGATGCTGCGAAGCTTTTCTTTGGTGATGCTAATGATAAGAAGAAGTACAATCGACAGCAACGCCGTTCAGCTCAAGACAGCCTGGAGCTTGCAGATTGATACGCGGTTACCCCCGGAGTAGTTTGCAAATGCGTCTTTGCGGCACGGCGTCCGTGGTTCGGCCAGGTGAAATGTTCAAGGTAAACAGAATTTGGAAGGAGTTAGTACAACATCAGGGTCATGAGCTAGATCGTTAGGATACAGGAGTACCTCGAATCTGTTAGCTAGGTCGATTTCTCTACGGAGTACAAAGCATCTTCGTTTCTTATTATCAACGACTCTTGACTTCCCGTTCGGTATCCACCCAAGCATGCACGAACGCCATAAGCCAAAATAAGCAACAAAACCCCAGTGACGATCGCTAAGCTTTTAAGGTTTACGGAGCTGAAATGGAGGCTTACGTATGCACTTTCTGGCGTCATTCACGAGGAACTCTTCCAAACATTCTCCCGTGTCAACAGCGTGATCAGGTTGGCCAAAATGGCTTATATTGCGTATTCCTATGCACCTGCCGTATTCCCACTCCTCAACTTTCTCAAATTTAGCGACACTAAAACGTAGACATGGTCATCTGTGGTGGACTCGAGATCCTGGCCGCTGGATATATTCTCAATGAATTCAACAAGGATAAGATAGAACAAAGAGAGCGGCGGAAGAAGAGACACGATACTGGAGAGAGGCCTCAAAATCATTCCCAGCCTCCACCGATCGACGGTAGACCTCACCATCGTCCTTCATTTGCAGAACATCAGCCTTCAAATCATCAGAGCTTTCTTCAACCACCGCCTCAAGCTCCGCCGCGACCTATAAGTGCTCCCCCGATAGACCCACGACCTGGTGGCTGGCAAAATCCACAGCAGGGGCCATATCGTCCGCCTCAGAACCAACAAGGACATCCACCGCAACCAACAAACCCCTACCTGCAAGCTCTACAACATGATCAAAGCTTCCCTCCCCATCCGGCACCATGGCAGATACCTGTGACGGGTCAGCCACCACATTCCCAATCCCATAGCCAGCCAGGCCCTGGTGGAATGCAGCACGCGAACACATTTCAGCCTCAAAATTCGCATTCAAATATGCAGGGCCCGCAACAGCCAGGCTATCTCCAAAGACCCGAATACCTTCCAGGCAGCACCACACCAGCAGCCCATACTGCAACCGCATATACAATCATCTAGCACCTTCCCTGCGCAAGCGCTTTCTGTGAAACCTCCTCCACAAGGTCCGCTCTTTTATGTTGACAGCAAAACAGGGCAAGATATCACAGAATATGTATCCGCCAGACCATCCTATGGCTCGAGGTCATGCCGGAAGCAGTAACGATCTCTCAAGAGAGCTGTGGGGTGATGACAAGTACAAGCGAACTATGGCTGGCGACATTGACACAGGTCTCGTCTGGAGCCGGCAAGATGAAGAAGATATGGCATATGGGAAGGATTATTCGATCGCCGACGTCGTAGGAGAAGCCGATCATATGAAAGGACAAGAGAAGGAAGACGAGATTCTGATCCTTTGCGCTATTGATTCATGAGATCGACTTACGACTTTATGCATACTTAATGAACTTGACGTCTGTTTTGGTGTTCCTGCCGCGCTCGAGCGACTTGAGTTTGGAAGATACAGAATGTTGGAATGATTTGTACCAACTACAGTCTGGGTACAAAATTCTTGCTTTTCAGAATAAAAGACTTGCAACAACTTGTCACAACACATGTGCGTTATCAATTTGTCCATTCCGATGCAGCTGACGGTCTGAAGTGTTATTTGCAAACCCTACTGGCAGTGGTCGGCCCGAATTGCAGTTGGAAGTGGATCAAGGATACTCCACTCGATCATGAGGCTCCGAGTCTTTGACCCTGGTAGCAATGCTCTCGGTTGATGGCAGTCACAATTTAGAAGATCAATCTTGGAACTTCATATTGTTCCAGCTATACCTAGAATGACACTGCGCGCTTACAGTATCACGCGGCGTAGCAAAAGCGAGACGTGGACCAATGCGATATTCAAATGTTAGCGTGAAAGTTACTCTTCCGCCCCACTGCAAGCTCATGTGCAACTTGAAGTATCTTTCATATCCTCCGAAATGAATGTTCCCGCTTCCCGAATCATCAGTCTTGCTTGCTGTATCTGCCACGACTCCTGTCCTGGAATGCTGAATCTAACAGAGAAAGCCTTGATACTAAACCCACAATCAGACCGGGATCAGCACGAACACCACTCATCAGACCTAGCAAGAATAGCCGACTAGCATTTTCTTACCTGAGCTCAAAAATCAGCATGGCGTCTAAAGACACTCCTCGGAACTGGTGGCGGAAGGGTGTGTGTATACCAAGTATGGCCGAGCTCATACAAGGACAGCACAGGTTCAGGTTTGGGCGATATCCGTGGCGTTATAGATACACTTCCTCATTTACAAAAGCTCGGCGTTGATATCATGTGGATGTCACCCATGTACGCAATCGCCACAAAAGGACTTTGGCTATGATATTTCAGATTACACAAAAGTCTGGGAACCATTCGGCACCAACGATGACATGTTTGAGCTTATCAAGAAGAGTCACGATATTGGGATCAAAGTCATTCTGGATCTCGTCATGAACCATACCAGTGATGAACATGCCTGGTTCAAGGAGAGCAAGAGCTCGAAAGACAACGGCAAGGCAGACTGGTATATCTGGAAGGACGGTAAAGTTGATCCCAAGACTGGTAAACTAAGTCCACCCAACAATTGGCGAAGTATTTTCGAAGGTTCAGTGTGGGAGTGGTGCGAGGACCGTAAACAGTATTATTTCCACTTGTTTGCACCTGCTCAGCCTGATCTGAACTGGGAGGGTCGCAGCCGTGAGAAAGGCCGTCTATCGAGATGCCATTGATTTCTGGATGGATCATGGTGTCGATGGCTTTCGTGTTGACGCCGTAAACCTAATGTCTAAAGACCAGACTTTTCCAAGATGCAGAGATCACAGAGCCTGACATGTTCGATCAGAAATGCGAAAAGCATTTCCAGAATGGTCCTCAGATGCATCCTTGGCTTCAGGAGATGCATCGCGAAGCAATTGACAAGCACGGAGACGTGATGTTAGTCGGCGAACTTGCTAACAGCGACGCAGAAAAAACTCTGGAATATGTATCGACCGAGAGCAACGAATTGAGTATGGTCTTCGACGGAGCTGTGGTGGATGCACAGCGCCTGGATCGGCCTTTACAGGATGTTCCCAAACCACAGCTGTCTATCGTTAAGCAAGGCTTCCAAAAGCAACAAGATTTCTTGAAACGCGCTTGGGCGACAGTATTCATGGAAAACCACGATCAACCAAGAAGTATCAATCGATTCTTGACGGACGATATGCAATACCACAAAAAAGCAGGCACTCCTCGCCATTCTGTCCGGATCACTCTCCGGCACGTTATTCATATACCAAGGTCAAGAAATAGGCATGACTAACATGCCCGAAACCTGGGGCGAGTCTCACCTGCGCGACCCAGGTGATCTCAACAAACTTCGCGAGATCGAGAAGAAGTATCCCAATGACAGAGAATGGTACGACAAGGTACTTGGTGGTATCAGACGTATGGGCCGTGATAACGCACGTATGCCTGTTCAGTGGACGGGTGGTGAGACTGCTGGCTTCACGACAGGGAAACCATGGATGGACGTCCAGGGTAATCAGGATGCTGTAAACATCAAAGATCAGGAGAATGATCCGACGTCTATCTTCAGCACGTGGAAGAAGCTTCTGAAGGTGCGGAAAGATTATCAAGATGTTCTTGTTTTCGGTAGCTTCGAAGTGGACGATATGAGCGATGAGAAAGTCTTCACTTATATCAAGGACTATCATGGCGAACAAACGGCTTTGGTAGTGCTGAATTGGACGGCTGAGGAACAGAATTCGCGATACCTGAGAAGTTGCGGGGACGAGCACTCAAGCTGTTTGATCGCAAACGAGCCTGAAGAATCCTTGAGGACGGACATTTGACACCATTCGAAGCACGATTATACCTCGCAGATTCATGAATAGATAGTGCGAAGAGAGAGTTGTACTGACCGGGTGAATTAGCCTTTCAAAGTTCAATAGACACCGCTGTAATCCTGTCAAACATATAATTCACTATACACTAATCGAATTGGAACAGTCCTAGCTCGAGGAATTGATCCAAAATATTGAATGAATTACGTAGCTGTACCAGATGTCCGCCCTTCAAAATTACATCACATCGCTAGAAGTTGGCCGTACCTCATTACTGTAATTCGTGTTTGGTTTTGTTACATAACAGATCTTGTTCTTGCATCGCGTGAAGGTTTGCGTTCAAGCAAGGCATTGATCCTGCCTCCTAAATTTCAAACGGACCAAGTTTCCATGTGATTCAAAAATAAAATAAAAAAAAACTTCCCTCACATAAATCATCTTCTCACTATCTCGTGCAGAATCTTCAACTGCCACGGCTCATCCTTCGATCTTGAATGGCTATGACGACTTTGCCTCCGCTGCTTCGGCGACTCCCAATCATGATGAACATGGTCAATGACCTCGTCCTCATCACTAGGCTTCCTCAAGAGCTTCCTGTCGTGCGTAAAGCCTTCGGAGTATTGCCCTGTATGGCTTCTTGACCGGATAAACCCAGCAGGTCTGGAAGGCGATTTAGGAGGTGAGAGCGGTAAGTGCTCCAGTCGCTTTCCAGCAATATATTCCACAGCTTCCAATTTCTTGACAGATATTTCTGATCTTGTGCTGGCCATTGAGTGGTTATCTGAGTAACTTCTATGATGACTTGAACGCGGGGAGCGCATGAAAGGATCTAGCATATCGCTTACGCTGCGTCTCGTAGAGCTCGAGAAAGATGGTCGTAAGGAGCCGCTAGACCGACGATGGTCATCCGGCGAGTGACGTTGGTTTCGATCGTGATGACCATGATTTGAGCGAGATCTCGAACGGTGTTGAGACCTATGCGCATGACGGTCATCATCATTGACATGTACAAGCAGAATCGAGGGAGATCGAGCTGTACGAGCGCGTGATTTTGGCTTGTCCTCAACTTCGTCGACCAGCTGGCGTGAGGCACGTCGCTCTTGTCGTGCTTGCTTCTTCCTTTGGTATTCGACTGGATCAAAGAGAATTTTCTCTCTATTGCTCGCTTTTGGCTTCTGATATAGGAGCTCTTCCTCATCCTCACTAATATGCGCAATCTTACTCTTTGCTCGCTCACGAACAGGACTGCGGGAATGCGATGAAGGTTCGTCAATGATTACTTCTTCATCGAACAGATCCTCAAATTTGGCGGCAGGTACATTCTTCTTGGATCCTGCCTTCAAGCTCTCCTTGCGCTTGGGAGCTTTCGGCACAGAAGAGCTCGCGGGTTCCATCCCAAAGCCGAACGGATCGTCAAAGGCGCCAGGTACCCTCTTCCTGGCGGCCTCTTCTTTCTCGAATTCCGCTAACATTGCTGCTGCTTCAATATCAGCTCTTCGTTTGGTCTTCTTGTCTTTAGCGAGTTCGTCCAAGATCGCATCGGCATCCATATCTGCCTGTTGTTTGGCTTCTCTCGCAGCAACCCTATCCCACTGGGTCGCTTTCTTCTTAGAAGCCTTAGCGCCCTTTGACTTCTCTGCTTCAGCCTTTTCGGCCTCGGCAAGGATGGCTGCTGCGTCCATCTCGGCTTGTTGTTGAGCCTCCATGGCAGCAACACGATCCCATTCGTCGTGTCTGGTCTTACCCTCAGCGAGATCCATGGCTTCCTGCTGCTCAGCCTCCAATCGCGCAACCCGCTGCCAATCTTCCTCCACGGAAGCTAGCGGAGAGGACTTGGCCCCCTGCCTTTGACATACGTCGATTCATCTTGGATGTTTCACCTGTCGTACCAAATGCGTTGGGCAAGTCGACCTTCCCAGGTAATCGCTGGCTGGGTGTACTCACAATTGGTGTATCGGCAGTCAGTTTGATGACAGGCGCCAAAGGTGTCGGCGCGACGACCTCTGGTGCTGACCAATGTCGACCTTTTTATGCCAGCCACCGTCGCCTCGACGAAGAAACTCTTCTTTGATATGTTCGTCAGTATTCAGGCTGAGCTTCGTCCCACGCCTAGCGAGATTACTAGCATTCTGAGCCTTATCGCTACTAGAGGCTTGCTCAGCAGCCTTGATGCGATCGCGCACAGAGGACATGTTTCAAGGTATAAGTAGAGATGCGAAAGGCTCAACTAGACACAAGTGACAGCGCATGGTTACTGCACGAGCTAAGGAGCGGCTGGAGGTGCAATATGCAGTGTCGCGAAGATGATGTCGAATGGTAGGCAACGATCTGGTGTTACACTTTTGGGGTCAGCTGGAGAGTCCACAAGTTCTAGCGAAGGTGTCGCAAAAGTCCGATTCTAGAACCTGCCCTTGTGTGCAGCACCAATCACGCGTTAAGCATGCTCGATTATGCGATCAACTCAGGCAATATCTAACGAGTACTGATTGATCAACAGAACGCGTTACACTTATTGTCCAAGCACAGAGTGGGAAATAAGAGGTAGCGCAATTCTTGCTTGACTAAGACGGCCACCCCGAGAGAACAGTGACTGACGGCATGAGTGTGGCAGGAATAATCTTGGTTTCTGACGATTGTACCTAACCGGTGATTGATCAATTCTTCATGCAGTCAGCAACTAGCACGAATTATGCAAAGCTAAGCCATCGACTGCACTGGAGCTTTGCGGCACGTGTTTTTGACATGCCTCATCAGAAAGACAAAGGATTCAAAAGTCATAGACTTACAATATTCTTGACAAGGTAGCTTGGATGCTGAACGTACCTGCACTGAGAAGGCTCACAGAATGCCTTGCTTCTGCAAATCAAGATAAATCCTCTCAGGCATAACATTACCTTCGCCGTCTTCCATCTGTACCACACCATCGTCATCTCTTTCTCTATCGCGCTTCTCCTTCTTTAGCTTTTCCCACAGATTCGAAGCATCTTGTATGCCGGTAATCTCCCTGAACAGACTGAGACCTCCCATGGCGCTGCTACCAGTTATGCCCAAGCATTTCAAGCCATATATATGCCGCTGCTCGCTGAAGTGCTTGTCAAAGGCTCGTCTGCCCATGTACACGAAATTGCCACATATCTCGCAGGGGAATTCCACGCCCAGACCATGTAGCTTGTATAACCAGTAAGGAATAGGTTTGCCGTCCCAAGCTAGAGGAAGCTTCAATGGATTGTATATTCGCTCACTTGTATCCGATTTCGCGTCTTCGTCGTCAGAATCACCATCGTCACGTCGATTGCGCGCCGAGGCGGCAATTGCAGCGTCGTCTTCCGCGAAAAGCGCATCAAGTTCTGTTTGACGTTCACGCTCGGTCATGCCTTGCTTACGCTCGACGTTCACGCGAGTGTTGGATCTTTCGTTTGAGAGCAGATCTGAGAGTGCGCGAATGCGGTGTTCATGTGATGCAATCAACCGCTCTTTGAGATTTGTGGTAGAGTTCGTTGAAGACTTCACACTGTTAGAGGTTTCGGATGTTGCAGCGCCCGATGCTGCTCGAGCCTCTGCATTGCGCTTGTGCTTCTTACCTGGCAGATGTGCGTTGTAGGTGTTCTGATTACCAAACTCCTTCTCACAATCTGCACACCATACACCTTCGCCTGTACCCTGGGTCTGAGGTTCTGAGGCACCATTAGATGCGGTTTCCTTGGTCCAGCCTGGTACTTTGCCATTTTCCCAGTCCGAATCAAATTCACGATCTATTTTTTGGAAAAGCTTGGGCAAATCTCGAGAGGCCGTGTTCTTCTTACAAATCCTTCCAAGTAACTTGCCAGATCGCCAACGTATTTCAGGTATTTGTCATTGACCTTGTTTTGACGTGTAATCGGCATGCGCGGCGCCTCGAATGCATCGAAGTAGTCTAGATACTGTAAATACGACAATCGCAACTTCTTGACGCTGGGAAGATTGAGATAATCCTCATGAAGTGTAACCAAATCAGAAACCTGCCGTTCGACTCTTCACCAGTGAACATGTTATCGATCTCAGACACGATTGGCCTCTCCTTCATCAGGTTTGCGACGCTTGTAGGCTCGTTCAAGGTTCTCGACTGGTTCGTTAGGATATTTTTCTATGAAATTCCTTGATTTGATCATACTGCTTGTAGAATTCGTCGAAAGGATCGCCTGCCGACAGCAGCTGTTTCTCCTTCACTAGTGAGCCATCTCTGTCTCTGTAAAGATCAAGCAACCGCTTGGACTGGTCTTGTATTCTGTTCAAGAAGCCATCGATTTGGTGATCGCGATTTAGGGCGATCTTTGATGTTGCGCGCATCTTCGCCGACTCGTTCTGAGATGGCCTGCTCTAATCTTTCGAGGTCCTCGTGTATGAAACGCTGGTCTTCGAGAAGCATTTCGACGTACTTGAGTAGAGTCGTGTAGTAGTGTGTGCTTCGCGCGACAAAATCTCATGTATTGATTCAGCCGAATTTCCGATCATTGTGAAAATTTACGGTCGGATTAGGAGCCAGATGCGCAGCCGCGGACAGCTCAGAAGAACAGCGAACGTGAAGACCTAGCCATGTGGTTGGATCTACAGGACACCTAGACCTCTGGAAGACAATCGAGCTGTACAATATTGACGTATGTATTTTGGACCGTACCTAAGGTTGACATTCAGAGGCTCTCAGATCCTGTCGGCCAGCTAGCTGTCACCCTCTGAAGACGAAAATAGGGGATCTGAACCAGCGTTGGGACGACTTCTCTTCTGGGTATCTATACACACTCAAAGCTTCATGATCGACGGGCTCCTCGACGACCGCTTTGTAGCCTGGTAGAATCACGCCACCAGACCTCGACTGTGCCCATAATGCCAGCCAAACGTTTGACAATGTTCCGGTCAGCATCCCTTACTATGAACTCCTCTTGCAGACCTTTCTTGTACTTGTCGATTTGGTGACAAGGGTTAACGAAGACCTTGCCACGACAATCACAGGATGATCCGACCTCATTTTCTCTTCTTCTTCAGGTTCTGCATCTATGAGATGTAGTCGCGTCCCCTCTGCTCAGAAGCAATAGATCTATTCCCGATGTTGAGATGTTTTCGCCTATCTCGCCGGGTTGTAAATTCAATTCGGACAGCCTCTCCTGCGAGATCAGATGGACTTGTCTCAAATTCGAGGGCGCTGGCTTGATGTGCATTCGCGAACGATGTTGCACAACTTCGCCAGCATGACAATCACCTTCTACACCAATTCCTTGTGATGAGTGTGATGGATTGGCGGGTGCTTTTGCTGAAGACGTGCTCCTCGCTCCTCGACGTGGCGACGACTACACCAACTTTACGGCTTGTCATGGTACTCAGCTTGAAATCAACGACTGTCGCGCACAAGCACCTTGTGAATATGAGAGTGATGACATTTGCACGATCTGAGTCATGCGATACACTGTCATGTGACGTATTCGGCATCTTTGCAATACGGCTGATCCTTTCTCCCTCGCTTGTGCTCCCGTCGGGCTAGAACAGGCGAACTATTAGGTGGATGGTTTCGATACTGCCTCGTTCTCCCATTTACTCATGCCGTGCTGATCTATCTTGGGTATCGCTATCTCGATCTTGACTGTGGGCGACTCTAGGCATTGACATCGCTCTTGCGATTTTGGCTCGCAGCATTTACCACCGGTCAGGTTGTGGTATCGACAGAGATGCCAAAATGTAGGTTCGATCAACGTCGACCTTGCTTCTCGAGTAACAGTCCGCAGCTGACACCTACAGCTCGCAATCCATAGTCGTACAAACTTCCATACTAGAGGCCCGCCTTTCTGTACGAAGTCCTTGAAGCCCAGATCAAGGCGATTGAGTCGCACGCAAGAGCGTAACTGACTAATGGTGTACTCTATTCTTGCTTGCACCGTTTCATTGCAAGGCGCTTCAGCTTGCCTTTGCAAAGCCTTCAAGCGTGCGATACCTGTACTTGGTAGCGGATAAGCGGAATAGTAGTCGTCATACATATTTGGCAGCTTCTTCTTCTCGAAAGAATGATGTGCCTGCCAGAACTTGTTCAATAGACGCCATGCTAGTTCGCCGCCCTGGAAAATGAGTGGATCAGTTTCACTGCCCATCACGTGAACATCTTCAGTGTAGCTCCATCGCCAGCCTACCCTTTCAAGAAGGCATTCCATAAGGGATGACTCCAGCGGTATCCCGAGGTGAGCCGCGTACATCAAGTCTCTTGTAGTGATCGACTTGGAACATTGCAATCGCTTCAGTCCGCGTAATGCTTTGGCTTGGTAGCAATCCAACATGAAACGGTCAGCTACTACATAAGCGTTTATTAGCTGTTTCGCAGGGGCTGAGCGAAGATCGAGAGCACAAGATCCCGCTTTTGTCATCGTGCCACTTCAGGATACATTTGAAGCCTTCATGGTCAATGTCGAATATGTCGACGGCCTTTTCCTTACCCTCTCTGAAGTTGACAAGAGCTGCAAAGTATGGGCTTGACTCAGCTAACGACTTCAGCGAGGCAACCCATGAGCCGGTGTGTCCATCTGTGAAATGAAGTCTGATTTCAAAATCTCGTTGTGTAGCTGCTGACTGGCTTGCAGTTTGGAATCGTCACTTCGTCTTTGGAAACAGCATGGTTATCGATGGAGGTGTACTCCACGTCCATATGTATCAAGATCTCCTGATCTACCAATCTCCCCTATAATAGAGGTCTCAGCTGCTTGAAATCGAATTTCCCATTAGATTGTTGCTGTGTGCTGACACATATATGAACAGAATGATGATCGCGCTCGATCATACCGCCCTGCCTTCCTCTTGAGGCTGTTCGATCACATACAGGTTGTTCCGCAAGTTTGGCGAAGGCATCAGACCGGTTGCCTGCACTGAACGAGCACATTAGCGTTGACTCTTTGGCGAACGACAATCTTTAGGCAACCATGCATGATTACAGCATCGATGCATATTCGGCTACTTCTTGGTGGGACCATGTCCTATGTTTCGCGCATGTCTTCACACGCGCTGGTCAGTAGAGACAGCATTCGAAGATTTTCATTCACAGATGGAAAATATACTCTCCATTTGCATTTGGCGTAGATGATACAGGATCAACGGTTTCTAGGAAATTGTGGAAGCTGAAGTTGTAAGCTCGCTGATCCAATCCTAGAATCGAACTATACCTATGACCGGGCCTAGGCCTGTCTGGATTCACGAAGCGGTCATAATAAAGGATCCGCTGCGTTTCCACGAGTTCGCGGGAATAAAATGATTCCATTGCTTATGCACAGTCTCGTCTATGGAAATGGTTCAGCTCAGAATCTTTGGAACAATGGCTATGCTGAACAGGCGAAGTCCCAAATATGAAGCAAGCTATTCCCTGTGGCGGAATTTTTGTGTACACAAGCATACTGCAACGAGATTACAAGCTCTGGTTGTTCGTACACATTGCGAGCGTTACAAGGAAAGACTTACACCAAAGATGATCAGATTCGCAACACATCGTAGAAGAAGCGGGAAAGACGAGTGACAGTGCACATTTATCCAACAACATATCATTACTACCCTTTCGCAAGTCAATTATACCTGGCACTGTATTGTATTTTCCTTACTATCCGTCCATCCCTACCTGCGAAGTTCTTTTCCCTGCATAGCTTTTAGTTGCCAGCATTGTGGCTTCTAGAATCCTGCGAAGAGGATAACGTGAATCATCTGAATTATAAGTTTCAGATAGGAGGTGCAGATTGTAGATATCCGTCATGTGAGAATTAACGGAATATCAGCAATCATGCAAACGTTGTTTGGTGTAGTCAGAGTACTCTGACAGCCTGGGTCGATGCTAACCATTCACAAGATCAGCTCTTTTCCTTCCATCAAGTAAATCATTACCTCAATAAGAAATGGTAGCTACCCAACATTCTCAACACACCCCTGTCCCAGAGAATGGCAGCTGATCGTCCGGACATGCACCATGTCCACAAAATCTGAGTGCGTTGTGAATTTCATTTTGAATTCTGGAGTGCTGTGTAGGACACGGTACTTCCCCAGGGGTCCGACAACAGGTGTCATGGTACGACAGCTCACGTGGAGAGTTCTCGCAACTGTATTGACTTTGGTGCTTGGAAATGAGAATGGTGTTCAAAAGCATGCAGGGCCGACGTGAACTGAATCGCTTGCAAAAGACATGTTATATACCCTCCTCTCGCTGTCAGACTCTTCCATCTCTAAGCGGACGTCCCACGCTTTGGCGATGTGTACAAGGCATGAGCTCTTCGGCCCCAAATCCACCATCAATGCAGGTCTTGTAGCCAAGGTCATCCATGCGTGAGCAAGCTGGATGAGGAAAATTACCATCGGCTAAGCGCATACTATCGTTGACGTATTCAGTAGATTCGAAGCGTGTGCTTGATTTTCAAGGCCAATTTATGTGCCTCTTGCCTTGCGCCAGAATCTTGACGAATAATGTGGCGCGGGGCGTCTGGATATAATCATCATTTCGCCTTTCGACCTTGGCACGGCATGCAAGGCAAAAGGCATTCTGCAGGCTGACTGAACCTCGATTAGTGCAATTCTGCATACTAGTGGTGCAAGAAGGGATCTTTTAAGCATGAAATAAGCAGCATCTGTCATGTAGCCCTGGCTAATGTATGGAGGACTGAAACACTGCCAATAGACTGTACAGACTGATGCCGTAGCCTCAAGCAAGCCTACTGCACAGCAGAAAATCAGGACAAAAGAAAGTCTGTAATTCATGCCGCAAGACTGCTGATAGACGTCCGAGCCATGGACTCGTCTCGACACCCACTCCCAGTAGGGTTTGGGAATACTTGCTTCGATATATTCACCTGAACACTGTAGGCCTATCTACACATCGTGCATCCCTCGGTTCAGCTCCAATCCATCATAACCTCCACGGCGCCATAGCCAGGCGCAAACGCCACAATTGATAGTGTCCATAAGAATAAAGGTGCTGTTGCCATTTCTGTCCTTTACTCATGAAGACAGACCTCTTCTCAAATGTCGAGCTATATTTCTGCCAATTATAGTTCGACGGATCGAGACGATCATTGTAAACTTCGGTCCCATTGTACTTGCGGTTTTCGTAGGTCGATTCATGCTTTTTAGTCGTCCAGATGGATTATGTGTAGTAGGGATTGTGTATTCGCGACATGGTTTGTTCGCGAAGAGCCCATGCCAGACTTTATCTTCAGAAGACGCTGATGACGCCTGATACTGTGGCTCGGTGAATATAAATACTGGCTTTCGCCAGTTGCCTTCGACCTTCATGTAATGAACCGTGTCACGCATGCTTCTCAGTAGCTGTTTTTTCTGCTGACACAAAGTCATGTATTCATGCCTTCATCGGAACACAATGGATCTATCGTGAACCATTTACCGCGACATTCGGTGTCTTTGGCGGCGGACCTGAAGGTACAACGACATCATCAAAGCTTTCCTGACCCACAGCTCTCAGGGTAAATGCGAAAACCCCGACAGCGAAGCTCATGATAACTGATACCCGTGATCGTATTCTTGAAAAGGTAGGGTCGACGCGCACGAATGAGTGCAGCAGATTGGGTATAATCGGGTTTGTAGTATGATGATCGTTTGAGTACACCACCACCTCGTAGAAGCGCTGTTGTGTTCCGCATACTGATCTTCGAGATGAAGCTTCGTCGAGTAGTATGATGGATCGGACGTTGAACTTAGTGAATGTATGTTGATAGAACTGTGCAAGACTGAATGGGAGGAATTGCGATGATGGGTTTATTGCTCAATTCAAGTTCGTAATGACATATACGAATTAGAGGTCAGTGCCCCGAATAAGGCTGTAATAGCCTTGCAGAATATCCCGACCGGTTAGGCTTGCCTCGCCTAAAACATCTTTACTCCTTCCCTGTCTACCAAGTCATGTACAACCGTGGAACAAAATTACAAGCACTTTAGTATTTGATCAATATATTCAGCACGTCCTGCAGCTTGAATGACTTCTACTCAGCTCTCATCCCATTCTTGGTGGCTGGGTACATTCTATGTGAAGCAAATACAATGGCTTGGCAGTTGTGATCGCAGTCCCGCTTGTGATGATCCTCAACTTTGAGTACTAAGCTACTACGTGATCAGTACCAACGACATTCCTCTCCACCACTTCGTTTCTCTTGACTCTGAATCTGCTATGGCTTGAAAAATGAATAGTCCAGCTCTTCCTTCGTTTCCTAGTCACTCGATCCGATCCTTTTCTTCCACTGTCGTTCAACAGATCAAATATGGCTTCCGTCGCAACTAATAATTGCGCACGATCAGCTCCTCACTTGTTAACTAGAACTTGGACGATTACTCCTTCATACATACATTACCGTGCGGGCAAAAGTATCCTCACGATGGAACCGCTCGCTTACCGTTTCTTCACAGATGTAATTCCCAGGCACAACATCAAACATTCTCTCAAGCCGTACAGAATTAGCTGTACCCCAAATCGGATCTCTACGCCAGGCAGAAGATCTTTTCATTCTTCTCCGCGCTACTCATCGAATACGACATCTGCTATGCCACTTATTTCCTTGCATGTAGCAGCTGCAAGTTCCGGGAAGGGCAGAAAATATGAGGCGGACAAAAGCACGCATGACTTCAAGCCAGACGGAAGGAATGCACTTGGTGTTCAGACAACTGGCACTGTATTCGAGAAGAGAAGAGCTAGACCGGACAGTGGCGAAGACGCTTATTTTATATCGACCGTGGGTAACGATACAAACACGATAGCACTAGGTGTCTGTGATGGTGTAGGAGGATGGTCGGAGCAAGGCATCAATCCTGCTGATTTCTCACACGGCATGTGTAGCTATATGGCAGAACATGCTCTGAAATCCGGAGGCTCTTCAGAAGACACCAAAGAACCTCTGCATCCTAAACAGCTATTGCACATTGGATATGATAAGATATTACAAGACTCTCAGGTTAAAGCTGGCGGCGCCACAGCATGCGTCGCTATTGCGGATAGTACTGGCCGTATCCGTACAGCAAATCTCGGCGATTCCGGTTTTATACACATTCGACTAGGATCAGTTCATCAGTATTCAACAGCTCAGACACATGCGTTCAACACTCCATTTCAGCTAAGCAAGACACCACACGAAATACTCATGCAAGCTGCCATGTTTGGCGGCATGCCGCTCAACGACTCGCCAGATCGTGCAGATATTTCGGACCATCAACTACAGCACGGCGATATTGTGGTTTTTGCGACAGATGGTGTCTGGGATAATCTAAGCAGCCAAGACATACTAGCGATTGTCTCGAAACAAATGCAGAATGCCCAAGCATGGGAACGAAAAGAAGGCAAAGTATTACAGTTAAGTGGTGCCATTTTAGATGTTGTAAAACCAACATCATCAAACACAACACTTCAATCGGTGATCGCAAGCCATATTGTGGGGGAGGCAAAAAATCGCCAGTCAGGACAAGCGACGAGACGGACCTTTCGCAAAAGCAGTCCAGCGTGAATACCCAATGGAACGTTGGCACGGAGGGAAGATTGATGACATTACGGCATTAGTGCTCATTGCAATCGAGAACAAGCCTACAGCAAGCATTGAATTGAAAGCGAAACTATGATACAACCATTGTACAAAATAGAAACAACCCCAAATAGCAGCATAGCGATGGCGTTTAGGATAGTGATACCCATTTCTTACCGGATATACTGCTTGTCTGTATATTACAACATAGCTTCAAATAGCAGGAGATAGCCTGGATGCTGTCGTAATACATGTGCAAGTTGGAATACAAGTAAATTCTTTTCGAAAATTTCCAACATTGGCGCCTTATGTGTAGATTGTATTCTTGCAACGAGGAAGAGCAACATGTAGTATGCCATGAATTTCTGATGCACAGTGAAAAGACATAATGAATCTAGCAGTCTTCCAGTCCAATACTTTACATGCAGACGTCCATCGTTGCGCGAAGGGACAATTTCACACCTATTCCGCAACCCAAATCGCTGCCATACCCATTCCAGTGCCAACACACATACTCGTAACACCGATTCGCTGTCCGGTTCTTCTCAATTCAGTTAACAACGTACCGACCTGTCTCGCACCAGTACATCCTAGAGGATGTCCAAAGGCAATGGCGCCACCTTTAGGGTTTACTTTCTTCTCATCAATGCCCAGTTCTTTGATGCACCACAGACATTGACTAGCAAAAGCTTCATTTGATCTCAAAGATGTCCACATCGTTCTGTGAGATGCCGGCCTTTTCAAGGGCCACGGGAATCGCTTTCCATGGTCCAATACCCATCAGGAGAGGAGCAACACCAACAACGGAGGCAGTCACAAACTTGCCTAGTATCGTTTGCCCCAATCTCTCAGCTGTACTGCGCTTCATGAGCAACACAGCAGCTGCACCGTCCGAAACCTGTGAAGCATTGCCAGCATGAATACTGCCGCCTTTGGCGAAAGCAGCTCTGATCTTCGACAGTGATTCAGCTGTAATTCCAGGTCTGACACCATCATCCTTCGTCACTGTAACAGTCTTTCCTCTTCCGATTTGGGATCTGTATATTTTACATTCACAGGCATGATTTCCTCATCAAATAGCCCTTGCTCCTGCGCTTTCAAGGCTTTTTTGGTACGAGCTAGCAGCAAATGCATCTTGATCAGCCCTGGCCAACCCCGATCCTTCGCCATCTGCTCGGATAGCATACCCATAGGCACCTTGCAGTTGGCAGCCTCAGTATGACCCTCCAACAGCTCTGAGAACTCGGTGACGGCACCTGGTCCATACTGCGTTGACATGGACTCAACACCAGAACCGATTCCAATCTCGATCATTCCCGTCTTAATCTGGTTGGCTACATCCACACATGCTTGCAACCCCGAACTACACTGCCTGTTCAAGCTTCGCACAGCTGTTGTCTCCGGAAATCCAGCAGCCAATGCAGCAGCACGATATTCAGTTGCACCTCCGCCGGGCGCGAGCACACAGCCTGTTGCAATATCCTCAACGAGCGCGGGATCAATCTTGGAGCGGGAAATTAGATTCTTGAAGGTATGCGTGAGGAGATCGGCGCCATAGTATCCTTGAGAAGGCCTTTACCGCCTTTCGTGAAAGGTGTTCGGATTGCACATGTTACTACGACGTCGTCTGGGGATTTCTGAAGGAGTGCATCTTTTCCTAATCTGCTGGAAGGAAGACCTTGTGACGAATCAGATTTGAGATGCGATGAGATTTGGCTGAGCCTCTCTTTGGCCTTATCTGTGCTATTTGTGCTTGTTAGCGACCATATGAGATTTCGATTCTTGAGAATATCGTACCTTGTGTCATGTTGCTGAGTGAGTTGCCTGATCAGTGACTTTGATGATACAGCTTGAATGAATTGAGGAGCTGAGTTTGTTGCTTGCAGGAGAAGGAAGGACAAGGTTGCTGATTTCCTCTCTCGGATAGATCTGTCAATGTGATTGTGATCTTTCTCAGCATGTGCCATGTGCTATCGTTGTTGCCTCTAATCTAATGCCGACCGAGGCATGTGAGAAACTTTCCTCCTACGTCATGCTTCCTTTCGAGTGAAGCTGGTCTGACATTGACCGGCGCCAACACCGATAGATGTGAAAGAAACGCCAGAGTATAATACGTACGTTCAAGACTCTTCATTGATACACTATTCTAGATATTGATCGTCCTCCGACCAGCCTCGTAGCTCCTCATCATATCACGGCCAAGCTCCCTAGACTGCTCCAGGCCGAAACAGTGCGATCGAGTTAGTGAAGCCTGCTACGTTGTCAGCCGCCGCAACCACATCTCTGCCGTCCCATGTAACCATGCTTTGCGATCCCACCGTACTAAGGCCATATATCGCCACGTTTTGATACGAGCCTTCAAGACTGACTATGCGGCTTTGGCATTCTGCGCCATAGCCTTGTTGCGAACATGTCACGTTGTAGTCATGGAAGAAGCTGTAATGCCCTGCTCCATAGATGTACACATCGAAGGAGTCGACTATTCGCAAACCCCCAGCCGATCACAATCATTGGACAGTTCATTTGGCTGGAGTATGTAATCAGGCGGGAGAAACGCTGATCCGTTAAGACAGTGAGCTGGGAAGATAGGATCGGAGAGTTCCGGAATGACAGGGAATGGTATCGCAAACTGGTGGGTTTGGTTGATAGTAAGCAGTCTCTGTTTGAATATGACCAGCGAAGATGTCTTGCGTGTTCGCGAACTGGTATTCGTATAGACTGTGATGTTCAACAGCCGTACCTACAAGCCATACGGCATAGTTGCTCTCGATCAACAAGCCTCGACCCTGCGTAGACGGTGATTTGACGAAGTTGAGGATCTTCAGCATCATGATCAGCAACCCAAAGCCATGTGTTTTCCATGTACAAGTTTCCGCGCTGACTTCGTAACATGGATACTGATGGCTGCCGCTATACATCTGCTGTTGATCTCTGTGGGCGGGATTGAAACATTGCGAGTATCCGACGAGGGACACTCGGTGATTGTCAATTCTGAACCTGCAAATCCTCCTATTCTTGTATGCACTTCCCACATTCCAGACGGACCAAGAACTTCGGGTTCACCAGCTCCATAAGCACCTTGGACCTGTGTATCCTTCCGGAACCGTCGAATACTGGGGAGCATTGGCCGAAGCCAGATTCCACTGAATGAGTATAGCTCCTGGTGCCGGACCTCTTGTGGACATAATCACATCACTCCATTCAACCTGTCCTACCTCGCCGGGCCGACCAACTTGGACAACAGGTAGCGGATTCTGGATGTCTGCCCAGAATGGTCCTGTAGCCAGCAGTACTGGAAAAACTTCTCCTACGATTTTAGATCCTGCGGGTACATAAATGGTCGAGGTTATGATATAGTCACCTCCATCTATAAACAAGACCTTCTTTTGCGCTGCAGCAGCATCGATGGCGGATTGTAGAGCTACAGTGTCATCTGTATTTCCATCTCCCACAGCTCCCATGGACCTTGCCGTGAGTATTTCGGAAATGGGCCAATCCCCGTATTGTGGCTTTGATCTGGTATAATATTTGCCGTCACTTGTCAATGCCGGCGATCGTAGATTTGGTGTAATGTATCCGCTTAGTTGCGTGAAATTGGTAGAAGAAGGAAAGTATCCATGTCCTTGAGCCCAGGCCGGCACGACAAAACTCCCAGTACTTCCGGCGAGATCGGTACCGTTAGGACCCTGAATCGCTATGTTGACATTCTCGAAATTTACATTCTCGAGAACTAAGGCACCAGCACCAGGAGGCAAGCTATCTCCGGAATGAGCATGAATAATAGCAGTGTCAACGTCCTTGAAATCGGAATCAAAAAGCACCACTGAGCCAACGGATTGGGCAGACGGCCCTCCACTGGACATATTCAGTCCTACAGAAACATTCTGGATAGTGATGCCTTGATAAGTCCATCCCCAGTCCCACAACTGATTGATCGCTGTCACGCAATTTCGAAATGTAAAATTGCGTGACGTGAACTGTTGATTGCCCACGTTAATTCCGTAGAGGCCTCCTATAAATATGAGATCTGATAGAAATCCGCCTGAGCCTTCTTCGATGAATAATCCCCAGTGCTGTGTTCCCTCTTGTTCGTTAAGTTGGAAGATAACGTTCGTGATACTAGTTGCTTGTCCAGTCGGCCAGTGAATACCTACCGTCTGGTTGACAGCAGGAACCGCCGTCGTGTCAATGATGAAATTTCGAATTTGCCGCCAGAAGACGTTAGTAGCGCCGTAAGAAGTCCATCTGCTCCGTACGGGTCGCCATCAATCACGAAGGAGCCTGTGTAGTTGGGAAGCAACCTTTATAGTTGGCAAACAATTAGGATTTCCGATGAGTGTAGTGTAGTAATAATCAATAATATCACCCGATACTAGATATGTTCCTGCAGGGAAGTACACGATAGCCGGAGTCGTAGTGGATGATTCACATGAACCAGGAGCACAGCGATTGCCCGTGCTTATAGCACGATTTATAGCTGAAGTATCATCAGTCAGTCCATTGCCAGTCGCCCCGAAATCCTTGACATTTCGGAAGATCTGATAGTTAGAATCGTTTTGAAAAGGCGCGAGACCAAGTGCGGTATGTTTTCTAGCCAATATGAACAACTAGCATCTGAGGGATACGTGTTGCTCGATGAGTTGGTATAGTAAGGCTGGTGATTTCCATCTTTGCTGTGACGAGTATCTATTGCAAGTAAGAGACGACTAAACAACGCAGCAAAAATCAAGGACCGAAAGAGCGACATTGTCTTGGAGACAAACGAAGAAACTTTTGATATGAAAGGGAAAGGAACAAGAAAGCCATTCTCACGTTCTGCTGGCCATGATTGCTATCCAGTCACGTTCATCATCAGGCTGACACGGATCTCACATGCATGCTGCAGCACGCCGATCCTGAGGCTGATCGCCCCAAGTGTGGACGGACAAGAACGATCTTGTGGTGCTCCTGCCGAACTTGCAGATCTTAGTTTTGCAAGATTGTGCAGATGATCGATACGCTTGAGAAGACATCCTGTTCGGACATAGCGGAGAGTACTCCTGAAGCAATTACGAAAATAGGATATCTTACGTCATTCAAATCATACATACCAAATAGTTCTGTTCGACAGAGATCATTATAGGAATGGAAAAGGAAGGACCGACGCGCGGCATCAGGCTGCCTGTCTTCACGATATGAGCTACAAGAGAACAGTGAGGTGATGGCGTGGAGATACACGGAAATTTTCAGCAAGTCCCTGCAAATTAACACGCGACGAAAAGATTGAAGCTCTAAATGATTGCTAACATATTCATTACTATCAGTATTAACGCAGTGGTATCATCGTCACGCTTGAACGCAGTCAATTAATGGCAAATCCGACCCAAATTCCCTATACCTCCTCCCTCCTTATTCCCTGAAAGACCATGGATTCAGAAGTATTCACGCGAGGACTGTCAGACCTTGTCCTAGCATTTTTCTCGCTCATTTCACTCCTGGCCTCACTTTTAGACCTAGAAAATGTTCGTGCGAAAGAGAAGAAGCCTTGTCGAAGTGAGAGACTTGTTCCTGCCACCCTGCGTCTGGCGCCCATACCCTCTGTCTCTTCGTCCTTGAACCAACCAGTGGCACGCTTGACAAATTTCCATAACTCCATACCGCTTACAAAAATGAACACGCAGATAATTGCAGGAATCCACTCCCAGGTGATGCCAGCGTGCTTGAAGACTGAGGTGTTGAGACCTGGGATATAAACAGCTGGGAACACACTTAGCGCTCCGATGACAACAGCCCAGAACAAGAATTGATTCTCCCAAATATCCGTAAACACCTGGAAGGGACCACTTGCGTGAGGATTCAGGTGGAACAAGGACCTACGCATGCTCTTGACTCCCATGCGCTAATCAAGATCATCCAAGTGAGCTCAGCGAAAACCGATGCTCGAGCTCTGAATACAACATCACAACTTGATCCGTATGTTTTGTTACAGTCCATCCCAAGACCATCAGGACCAGGTCCAAAGACAATGAAGACGAAAGTTGCTAAACAACAGCATCCCATTATGGTGCCGTAGACCAACATGTCGGTGATGAGTTCCCAAGTGAAGATACCTTTCTTATTGTCATGCGGAGGACGCTCCATGATGTCCTTCGCGGCCTTCTCCTTCCCAAGACCAAAAGCGGGAAACGATGAAGTAAGCATATTAATCCATAAAATCTGAAGTGGTGAAAGAGGAAACACAGAGAATCCGGACTCATCCTGAAATCCTAGGCCACATATCAGAAGTATCACTTCTCCAACGTTTGATGTTAAGAGGTGGAGAACAAATTTTTGGATATTATCGAACATTCTTCGACCTTCTTCAACCGCATTGACTATGCTTGCAAAATTATCGTCTGTGAGTACAATATCCGAGGCTGATTTTGCGACATCACTGCCGTTGAGGCCCATAGCAATACCAACATCTGCGAGTTTCAGAGAGGGCGAGTCATTAACACCATCGCCCGTCATTGCTGCAAACTTGCGTCGGCGGGTGCAAAGCTTCAATCATGCGGACTTTTGTTTCTGGTGCGCAACGCGCGACCACCAGCGGTAAAGTAGGTAAAGCGTCGATCTCGTCATCTGTCATCTTATCGAACTCACCCGCTGGTTTGACAATGGCAGCCGCAACATCGGCCGGTAAAGATTTCATGTTTTGTGGGATGATGCCAAACCTCTCTCGCTATGGCTGCTGCTGTGCTTGGGTGGTCACCTGTAAGCATGCTGACAGTTATCCCAGCTGTAGTGCAAGCCTGAACGGCCGCTTTCGTTTCCAGTCGAGGTGGGTCGTACAGACCTGCTAGTCCGAGCAGGGCAAGATCCTTTTCGACATCACCACGTTCGACACTACTGTGT
Source organism: Persea americana (assembly GCA_029852735.1). Taxonomy (NCBI): domain Eukaryota; kingdom Viridiplantae; phylum Streptophyta; class Magnoliopsida; order Laurales; family Lauraceae; genus Persea; species Persea americana. Next base: position 4,383 of record JAQQXO010000216.1, on the reverse strand, counting down.
TCCCGAATTTCCTCGGAGGTAAACCGTCGAGCGATGGCAAGCACTCGAAGACCTTGCTCTGCTAGCAAGTTCATCTGCTCCATAATCTCTTCTTTGGCCTCGGTAGTCATTTCAGTTTGATGCTGACCATGTCCGAGATGAGTGCACAAGTCGATGACCCTTTCGACGGCTCCTTTAGTGAAAATGATTGACTCTGAATGTGCAGGCGACTTATACACAACCGACATGCGCTTGATTGAACTGTCGAATGGATACTCCATAATTTGTTTCCAGCCACGATCCTTCTCGAGCATATCCTTGCCATGTTCGAAGCGATGCGCAAAGACTTGAAGGGCGATTTCTGTCGGATCTCCGGTGGTCTTCCATCTTTTCGTACCATCCTCATCGACTTCGCGAACAGTTGCAAGATTGCACAGTGCTGCAGATTCGAGGAAGGCTTGAAGTCCTTCGGTGATTTCTGGGTTCTCAACCGCTTCTTTCTCCGAAGATACCGGTTCTGTTTTCGAATCCTTTGCAACCTTCTCGTCCGGTACATCGAATTTGATACCCGCGGTAGAGCGTTTAGCGTCTAGCTCTTCTTGATGACGCATCTTTTCCGATTCGATTTCCGATCGTTTCTTAGATTTGCCGAACGTAATGATACCCTCAGTGGGATCGGATGCATTATTAGACTTCTCGACACTGTAGATCCCACCACTTGGAATCCATACCTTTCGTGTTACCATTTTGCCTTGGGTAAGTGTTCCAGTCTTGTCAGAGCAAATATTCGTGACCCCCACCCAACGCCTCGAGGGCGCTCAACTGGCGTACAACAACCTTGCGCTTGCGCATCTGAGTCATGCCGACCACCATTGTAATTGTAAGCACAGCGATGAGAGACTCGGGAATGATTGCGATGCCTGTCGAGATGGCGTAGATGGCAACTTCTGTTGTGACATTCCAATTGTTGACGCTGAACACGATGATCGCGAGTAGCAGCGCACAGCCAAAGAGAGTATACGCCAATTTGCTGAGCTTGATCTGAAGGGGTGTGCCTTCGGTGAGACCGAGAAACTTTCCGATACTGTCGAAGACTCGAAGCGCTCCGCCCTTCACGGGTTGCATAGCTCCGTATTTCTTAGCGGACATGGATCTACCAGGCTTTCTCCGCTTCCGCTGCATAGATTCGGCGATGCCACCCATAGCAGTCGACATACCTGTGTACACGACTACGCCTCGTCCACGACCTTTAGTCACAATAGATGATGAGTAAGCAATATTGAGTCTATCCCCAAGACCGAGGTCCTCACGTTCAGCTGTTTCGATCTCCTTTGCCACAGGTAGTGCTTCACCTGTCAAGATAGCCTCGTCACATTCTAGGTTCATAACGTCGAAGAGGCGTAGATCGGCAGGCACGGTGTCACCTGTCTTGATCGACACGATGTCTCCTGGAACCACTTCACGGGACGCAATCGTCACTTGCTCGCCGCCTCTGATCACGTCTGCGGAAGGTGCAGAAAGTGAGCGGAGGGCATCCATTTTCTTCTCAGCTTGGAACTCCTGGTAGAATCCTATTGAGATATTCAGTATGATTACCGCGGTGATGACACCGCCCTCGATATAATCTTGAACGCCATATGAGAGAGCCATGGCGAGAACTAAGACCAATATCATTGCATTTGTGGCTTGCTTGGAGAGGATCTTGTACCACGGCACACCACCGTCTCCTTCGAGTTTGTTTTCACCATACTTCTGAAGGTATTCTTCAGCTCTTGCTGTCGTTAAGCCAGTGTCAGTATTGCTTTGCAGATGCTGTAGAATGTCGTCTGGCGACAGCAAGAAGGGCTGTCTTGAATAGTTTTGCTCTTCCTTGCCTTTGTTAACCATTTTGGTTCATGTAACGAGTCGTAATAGATGTGTTTATTCGTGAATGAGCGAATAATAGTTTAGTAGAGGATTTCTTGGTGGAAATCAACAAGAGGTGTTGTGGAATGCATTTGATTCAGGCAGTCTCGCCAGTAGAGGGAGACAGAGACCTCCATATTTATATACCTGCCTGAGCTGTCCATATCGCCCTCCATCCATGCAACGTGCTCGTTGGCTAACCCCATCTTCTAGATACCAAGACCGCGGAGTTTCTTGGAAGACGTAATCTCCCAGTGGAGGACCAGAAGCAGAATGCTTCCAAGACACCGGAAACGTGAGAAACACAACGAACCTGGTTCTGCCAAGATGCCAAGATCAGTCGCTATGCCGCAGGGCCTGATCTGTCATTGGATAGTCGGAAGAAAGTGGAGTCTTGTATCGACAGAACGGCAACTCGTCCGTCTTGCATCAATCCTATCTGCGCAAACCACTATCAGACGCACGCGATGATACTGTGCTGTTGAGAACATCGCTTATGCATAACTTCTGCGCCAAGTGATACGAACGTCACTTTTGAATCACACTATCACAATCTCATCTGGCTTGAACGCCACATGTCTCGATGCATACGATTCATTGCTAAAGAAGTGAAGACCTCACAACCACAACAGAGATGGGGCAAGGGCGATACGAGGTGGCACAACCATAAATCAGCCGTTCTTGATCGTCAGTCTCAAATATGCCGACATCAGTCTACGTCGAGCACCAATTCTCATGGTTCCTCAGTCAGCGCATCTGAGGTATCGCACTTTACGAAGTTAGCTTCTTCGTGGTGGGACCCTCATGGTCCGAGTCGACTTCTCCATCTCATGAATCCGCTCCGCCACGAATTCATTCGTACATGCTTGGCTTCCGCTCCGGCGCAGCGTGTAGATCAAGCCAAGAAGCACACGTACTGGACATCGGTTGCGGAGGTGGAATCTTTGCTTCCTCTGCAGCAAGACTCGCCAATACGACAGTGTAACAGCAATCGATCCTACACCCGAAGTAATCAAAGTGGCCAAATCACATCAACGAACCGATCCTCTCCTTTCCCAACCTGGGCGCTTGAACTATATAAATTGTGCAATAGAAGAGTTGGGCGCGCACAACGAGAAGAGAGTCATCCAGAGTACGACTTCGTCAGTGTTTTCGAGGTAATTGAGCATATAGACAAGCCAGCGGCATTTCTGAGACAGGCGTTATCACACGTAAAGCCTGGCGGATGGCTTATTGGCTCTACCATCGCACGACATCCCATAAGCTACTTGACTACGAAGGTCGTTGCAGAAGCTCCTTGGCCGATCGGTGTTGTCCCTGCAGGTACACATGATTGGAACAAGTACATAAACCCTCCTAAAGAGATGGAGGCTTGGTTCACGAAAGGGAAGGTTTTGTCCCCAGGCATATCTAGCGAACAGAGACTAGACGATAAATATGGTAAGGTGCAAATTGAGGGATGCATATATCTACCGCTTGTCGGCTGGCGCTGGGTGAAAGGCAGTGAACAGTTTGGCAATTACTTCTTTGGTGTGCAGAGACTTCATTGAGAGTGCTGTTGGCATGTGCAAGAGAGACAATCTTGTAGCCTGCTCGCAGCTCTCTCATCGAAATGAGGCGGAGATGCAGCAGATCTTCGTTGATGATAAGACTATATGTTTACTTTAGGCTATTGTTTCTGGCACTCTTCTTCGAAATACTAGCTCTTCGCTGCTTTGCGTTGTCGAAAGCAGTGCATCTCGCTTGCGGATGCACGTCGCACATATTTGACCCAATACGAAGATGATAAGACACGAGAACAACCAATATCTATTCATTGGTACACTTTTCTGGGTCCTGTACAGTGAATCTCGTATTTCGTAATGACATATTTTGGCTCAATCCCACATGACCTCGGAAAGCACATGTTTCGAGCGTTGCGTGCAAACCAGACTATTTCGGCCTCCATGTCGTCATATCCTTGCCTAAAATGGCCTTCGTGGCGAGTCTCCAGGCGCTCGAGGCCTAAACGCGTTTCTCAAGATGTCTCGTCCTCTCTTGAAATGCCTGCCAGGAACCCGTTAATGCGTCCGGGTACCTGCAGATGTCATCCATCTTATTTCCTTGATATCAAATGACCTGCGCATGTGATCGTGCTGAAGAGCCTAATACTCTCACAATATCACTTGTACGGACCTCATGGCGCAGCGTGAAGTCCTAACGTGTCTCACCGCTGATTGTGCTATGAATTGCCCTTCCATCATCTGGGCGTGGAAGCGATTATCGTAATAATGAATCAATTTGGCGAGGAAGACTCCCAGGTTGTACAGTACAATGGACCTGTGAGACTCGAGAATCTTACCGATGAAGAATCTCAAGCACCACCTGACGGTCCAACGTTGCTATGGCGAAGTGCCGCGAAGACTATATCCTTGGCAACTGGTGCAGCGACACTATCGATTCGAGCAGGTGTTGGTATTGGAAAATGGTCTCTCAATGCGGGTAGAAGGGCTACCATTG